>JGVQ01000289.1:0-115934 GCA_001007845.1 Nigrograna mackinnonii | reverse complement strand
AAAAAAAAAAAACAAAACTTAATTTTTTTTTTAAGATTACAACCACTTCTGAGAAAGAAAAAAAGCAAAGAGTAGCTTCGGAACGTAGATCCATTGTTACACAATCAATCTTGTCATCAAGCAAGGGAGGCAGGCAGGCAGGCGGCCGCCAGGCAGGCACAGTGTCAGGTAGGCCAGGACACAGAGAGGGCGGGGGGGTTGGGCGCACATTTGGTTGCGGGATGGGCGACTTTCTCAAACAGAGAGTCGAAACCAGTGTATGACGCTAGGAAATATGTGGGTGTGGGCAAGAAAAAAAGGGCTGGAGATTGTGGATTTGCCTCAAAAGGGGAGAATGTGATTGCTTCGGTAAGACCTTACCTGGGTTACCACGGGCTGGTTGCCCACCACCACCACCCCGTGCGGTTTTTTTCTGCGAAGGGTTTGTAGCGGGTGGGTGTGGGGCGGTTGGTAGGGAAAAGTTGCTCCTGTTCCCCGCTGTCTTGTTGGGAATTAGAGCTGCGCAGGGTTTAGAATGTAATGGTAATAATGGGTATTGTGGATTTTTTAGAAATGGGATAAACAAATGTTGAGGCGGTTCGGCATATGGACGGCACTCCTTACAAGGTCAATCTTGGGGAACTTGGGAACCCGTAGGGTGCATGCATGCATGCATGCATCTGTGATAATGTGCATCTAACAGGGGGTCTAATGCTCCTTTTGCTCAACTCTCAACTAGTGCTAAGCCCGATCCAGTGCACCCTGCGTGTGTGCATCTTTGCTTTTTCTTTTTGCTTTTCAAAGTTGCTCCCCTATTCGCACGTCTGATTCCCGCTCCAATGATATGATCAAACTAACTACGAGCCCGCGAGCTTCTCCGTACAAGTTTTATAAGCTAGCGTTCCGCTCGAGGTCCATGTGCCTGCAAACTCTGTTTCTTGAGTAGTAATTCCCTATTATTCGCACATTCTGATTCCCGCCCCAATGATATGGGTGATCAAACTACGTACGGGCCCACGAGCTTCTCCGTGCTCACAGGTTTTAAGTATACGTTAGCTTCCGCTCCAAGTCCATATGCCTGCAAACTTTGTTTCTTACTTCGTATGTGTGATACGACTTATCTCACTAGCCCACCCATGCAACACTAAGCGCGATGCACAACAGCTCTGTTTTATCTGTGTGAATGTGTGTGTTCGTCATATCTATTGTGTATGCACAAAATATCCTATGCAAAGCGTAAAATCCGGTCATATACAAGCATAACCGCATCCATTCAGCCCACCACGTCCTCATCGAGACTGAGCTCGCCCATCAAACCGCCAGTGAGCCCCTTCATTCTTCGACCGAGCAAGTCATCTTCGCTAGCTAGACTGACGAGGCTCTTGCGTCTGCCTTCCTTTGCGGACCGCTTTCCCCTTCCCCTGCCTCTATTGCCATTCACAGCACCGTTTTCCCTAGGCTTGGACTTTGGCTGGCCTGGAGCATTACTTGGTGGTGACGTCTTGCCTTTGCCTTTGGAGATACTTGAATTTCGCAACACCGTCATTTCAAGAGGTCGGTCTTCATCTGCTGAAGACGCAGTGCCAGAGCGTTGGTGATGGCGGCTTCGACCGTTGCTCAGTCCATTGACAGCTTCAGCAAGCCCCGCAGTTGCGCCAGATCCAAAGTAGCCACTTCGCTCTCGGCGATGTCGATGCCTGTTCGGGTCATAGCTCAAGGGAGTATCAATATCTCCATTCATACTCCGTAGGCCCTCTTTTTCCTCCGCGATGACAAACGCTTCATTCATCCACTTGCCACAGCGAAGGATATACTTCCATCCTTCGGGAAAGACGCTCACAAACTGAAGGAAACCATGGCTGATTCCAGGAATGAGATCTACATTCACCCAGTCCTCTTCGCGGAACTCGCCTCTTGCCCAATCCAGTCCCATTTCCTTACCAAACACCCAGTCAGCTCTCTTGGCTTGTCGAATGCGTCCCGCAAAGATGACTGTGTCATCTACCAGTGGATCTCGTTCTCCCGTGAGCATCCACGTACGTGGAAACTTGGCTAGTAGAGACTCTGGAGCAAGCAATGGGGAGAGAAGAAAGTCTGTGCTGAAATCCGGACGATTGTGTGGGCCAATGTACAGGATGATCATGGCTCGCATCATCTCAGGTGTGAGGATACGGTCATTGAAATAAGATATCATACTTGACATAGCAAGACGAGTCTTGATGGTATTCACTGGTGGTGTCGGTCCGGGGGTTGGAGGACCGGCCGTTTTGGGTGTGATCGTGGTAGCACTGACTCCAGGAGTCATAGTGTCAGGCGTCTGAACTACATCACCAGTAGGAGCGGGTTGTTGTCCATTCAAGGCAAAGTTTGTGTCAATGCGGGGGAGTGAGTTACTATCCTTCCCTGTGTGAGCAGCCGAGAGACGGACCATCGTTTGTGGTGAAGTAAGGACCTGTTCACTGGTAGGAGTTGGAGCTGAGTGTCCCGAGCGCTGCGTATTTCCAGAGGGCTCATCATCACTGTCATCCTCCGATACACCCGGTGTATTCGGAGCAAGGTGGCGATAATCATCACTCTTGTGTCGAAGGATGGGTCGATTAGTCTTCCGAACGCGGCGGTCCCGGATCAAAGCCATTTGGTCATCTGTCATCCAGTTGCCGATATTCATATCAAGAGCAGGATAGATAAGAACGACGCCCACAGGAGGAGGCAATTCTTGTTCGCCTTGCCACCTACGCGTTTCCGTCGACCCAGTCTGCAAAATCATCAACACCATCCCCACAGCAAGATTTCCACCAGCCGAGTCTCCCGAGACGACAATCTTTGGGACGTGTTCTCCTGATAGACCCATGCAGCGGCCACGGGTGGCTACTATCGTATGGTAAACATCATAGCATTCATTCAAGGCATACGGATAAGGAAATTCAGGAGCCTTTTTATAGTCGAGGCTTAGCACCGGCAGTCCGGACTTTCCAGCCCAACCCATAAGCTTGTCATCGTGATTCCTCGGGTCCATGGCAACAAAGCCCCCACCGGGGATATCCAGCACAACCTTGTCATGCTTCTTCAGAGCCGAAATGGGTCCATTGAAGTACAACCACCCGATGACAGGCTCCTTATACGAGCTCTCTCTTGGCCTCGGTATCCTGATCTTGCGCGGGGGATACCACATCAATCGCGGGCGCATCAAGCTCGTCAAAGCCGACAGATACGGCGTCGTCCCTTTGTTCCAGCTAACCCGCAAATGATCCACAGTCAATGAGCCCCGGATCTTTCTGACCTTCTCGTCGGCCTGCTCCGCGCATATCATGTAGTAGATGCTGAAGACCAGGGACAAGAAATCACGGATTCCTTTCCTGCGTATCTTCATGGCTGACCAGAATCCGGCGTCCAAGGCTGTTGTCACCCATGTTGCACGGAAGTAGGAGCGAGAGTATAGGTTTGCGAGGGGTTCGGGGCATTCGAGACCTACGAGCTTGCCGAAGTTGCGGGCAGCGTAGAGGTAAAGGAGGGTTATGACGACTGTTTGCCAGGTCGTGAGTTTCCGTGAGAGCAGAGAGGAAATGCGTCGAAGGAGTGGCGGGCCATGTCGGTCGCCCCTGCACATGCGTTAGTAAGTTGAGCTGTGGGTGTCTTTGAGGTTGGCATTGGAACGCACCGGTAGAGGTAGAATGACCAGAAGGACACGACGGCCAGTACCTGGATCTTCCTAAACTTGACTGACGGTCGCCCTAACACATGATCTATCATGTTCACAGACCGTCAGTCTCTGCTGCCCTCGCCGTGTTTCGAATGTTCGGCCTAAGGATCCAACTCGGTGAGTTCCGTGGGTAATAGGCCAGCAGATAGTGGCATGAAGATAGGCGACGTCAAAAAGTACAGTACAAGTAGAAGTGAATTAAGGGAATGGGAGAGCGGAAGGGAGGGTCAACCATGGTCTTTCATGGCCGTGGACATAATCAGGACCGCCGCGGCGGCCGTCAGAAAGCGGTTTGCGTTGTTTCTTGGTTGGCTGGAGGGCAGGGCAGGCAAGCATGTGACGGGTGGCAGGAGTTGCCATGTGAAAGGCCATGACATCGAAGCTCGGCTGTGCTCGCATGGCCCTGGAGAGAGATGCACCAATTGCACCAATAAGACCTGTCTAGCATAAATCTAACCCCCACCAATCCATCACCAACCCTGAACCGCGACTAGCGCCACTTCCTCCTAAGCAACCTTCAGAGCAGAGCCCCATTCCTCTCCGCCTCCCATCTCAATCTCACCCATCCTCCCCGTCTCAGTAAAATCCATGCATCGTCTCAAAGCCTCACATTTCTCCTCTGAGACCACCTTCCGGATCCCGACGCCTTTGCATCAAGAGGTCGTGCTACATTGCACAGAAGATTAGGAGGTGGCCGGTCGGTCGCCTGCAGGTCCGCCGTCTGGTCCGCAGCGGCCAAGACAGCACAGCATGCACATATGTATCAAGGCTACACCACATCATCGGAAAGCGGGAATCGAAAACCAAATTTCTGAAATTACAATTGCCCCTATGCCATGGCCGTTCGTTCCCATATGCCAAACATTTGTAACAAAACTATGTACTGCCTGCGTACCGCCTTTGTATCTTGCCCACTATCTTCCCCGAGAAACCCCAAATCTGCCCCACGAACATCAACAGGGGTGGAACAGGTTCGAAGTCCTCTCCTTAAAGTGCCAAATGTCCTCGGCAGAATAGTGTGAGAAAACATGTTGTCTCAAACAGACTTGACCCCAATTCCGCGAATCCACTCGCCCACCTCAAATCCAACCCTTCTCAGAGCACTGCTCTCAAACTTGCTGCCCTTGTCTCGGCGTATGGTCAGACATCTGACCTCCTCGTTCAATTCCACCAGTTTGCCTCCAGGAGAGTCGGTTTTGCTGTCTGCGGTGTTGACATATATAGTAAGATCAGGTCCGACGGTGCCTCGCCAGAGTGTCGCCATCCACTGCCAGTGATCTGTCGGGCTGTATGCATCTTGAATAGGGATCCGAGACGTATATGCATCCGATGCTCGCAGTTGGTATGTTGGGAGAATGACAACAGGTTTCGCGGTAATGTCGGAAGCGGATACGGAAGAGGATTTGTCCTTGTCACTATCGTTTTCAGGTGCAGCGACGGGAGTGGTAATGAAGTGGATCATCTCCTTGCTCTTCCCATGCCACTCTTTGATCAGATCCAAGTACTCGCCAAATGTGACTTCTCTCTGACCATCCTTGGGCCCTCTAGGCGGCTCGGCAACCCGCGGACTGTATTCATCATCCTTTTCAAGGAAGCCCCTGAGCCAATCAGTGAGATCCCTGATTGCTTCGACATCATCGCCTTCAATTGCAATAATAGCACCACGCACTTGGACGGCAGGACTGGTTGGACCGGGATCCTTGAGGGGAGGTGTGATGCGGCCAAGGACCTTGATCTTAACAGCATACGGCACGCTCATAACCATGGCTTCTACACTTCGACTCTGATCGTGCTGATTTGGTACTAGGACATTGAGGTCGACTGAACCCCGCCGGAGCTCGCGTGGCGTTCGCGGAGGAGGCATAGTTGCGGTGTTTGGAGGAGAAGGTCGTATTTGGCTGATTGGAGGAAGGGACTCGTGACGTGTATGGCTATAATACGGAACTTCAGAGCGGCGAGGATTGCTCGTAGTAGCGTATGCATATCGACGCCTCTTTGAATCAGGGGTTCGAGGGCTGTACATGGCCACATCCATGTGAGCAGAGTTGGGTACCTGAATATTGCTAAGGCTTGAGGGCCCGGGGGCTCGGCGACGAAGCCCAGGCGACTCCAGGCTGAGGTTGTTCATCACGGGAAGATATCGTGTGGTTGGAGTAAGACTGTCAGAAGGGGTTGGAGGTGGCAAAGTTGGGGTTGTGAGAGGCGGAAGGAACGGACTCGTGGGAGTCTTGATGCTGCGACCTCCACACCTGGGGCAGCGGTACTTATCGACAGTCGTATGCTGACCAGAAGGATTTAAAGGAGACGACCCAGGCTTGCCAACCCGGCGCGGCTGGTAGCGATAGTCGGGATACTGTTCGTGATGTCTGAGCTTTTCTTCCTAGACATGGTGTTAGATGTGAATCAGGAGAGGGGATTTAAGGGGCATGATGCAGCGTACCTGCGCCAGGTCTTGCCAGACCCTTTTCTGATCCTCGCTTTCCGCTTTCCACTGCTCGCCGATGATCTTGGATATCTCTGGATTTGCAAGTCCGGGGTTGCGGGCGACGATAGCATGTTGGTGATGCTGACGATAAAGAATAAATGCTACAAAGGAATTAGTGGCTAATAAACACATGTCCGCAAGCATAGTAATTTCTTTGTTCTAACCGATAACCGACAATGTGCCATATCAACAGTGGTCCCAGAATGAGTTTAGACTTACCATTTCTAGGGCGGGGAATCTTTGGCTCGGGCTGGCAGAGACATACATGTCCTGATAATTCTCCAGAGCCGGTTGATGAAGCGCTCAGGGGCGGTTTGCAGTCCACGGGGCTATCCTCTCTATTGGCGTTTCTGACGTTGAACTCGCCGTCGAAGGCCGCAGCTCTCTTCTTGAATGTTGGAGATGCATGAGTAGGGGGCGGGGATCGCAATTCTTTGGTAGCTCGAGTTGGGCTCGATGTTGTTGACACAGTGGTGGGCTCGTGAGGCCTTGTGTTCCTCCGCAGATATCTCGAGGGCTTTGCTTCCTCCACGTTGGAACGACTTGCATCGCTGCCAACCTGCATGTTCGATTTTACGTACCTCCTAGGAACGTTGAAGAATGTTGCAACGGGAGGACGGTGGGAAGGCTGAGGAATCAGCGGCGGCAGCATTCGACTTGCCAGCATTTTGGATGAGAGAGGGCCGTTGGGCTAGTGGACTTCTTTGAAGGAGAATTTCATTGTTTTGTGAATAGGAGGAAGTGGTACGTACCACGACCTTCCAGGCTTGATAGCTTCTTTGTAGTTATTATGAGTAACGGCCAGAGCCATTGCGCTTTGATCACTGCTCGCAGGCGACTCAGTAAAATGATTGTCCCAAACAGATGCGGCAAGACTGTGGATGCTCGCTAAGTGTTTCTTTGTCCTGAGCCCACCCAAAAACGGCCAAGACAGCCGTGGCCGACGAGTGAAACATTCCAGCGCATGCCATGCAAGGAGGCGACAATGCCACGGCCACCCACAATGACCAAAGGCCATTTATCAATGATCAGTGGGAGCTCGGTGGCACTGGTCATGCTTCAATGCAACCCTCCTTGCCAAAGGCGAGGCGTTCCCAACTCTGCCCAGTAGGCCAGGTTTTAGGACAACGTCAAACCGCGTCTTTGTTGCTTCTTTTAATAGCCAGGAGGAAATTTCAAGTTAAAACCCTCCGTGTCCTTGTCGCCTTCCTTCTTCTCCGTGGCTGATCCCTGCGACCGATCTAGAGAGTCGCTATTGACAGTATTGTTCCCGCGCAACAGGCGAGCGGCTTCGTGTCCGATTAGCTGGTGCGCCGGCCCGCTCAAGTGCATGTCGTCCCTATTACCTGGTTAGACCAAGACAATGCGTTTGTAACATGGGACGACTTACCAGAAAAGGTGGCGGGTTGGGGTCGGGCACTTCTCCACCCCAGCTGTTTGCTCACCTTCGGTGTTATTCGCGTTGATAGACACGCAAGGCTTCTCTACATCGTCGAATAGTGGTACCTGCTTGCCGGACCCGTTTGCGTCGGTCATCTTCTTTGCGTATAATTGCTGCGCCCGAACCTGATTTATCACGATGTCGTTGAGATCAGGCATATACACATCCCCACCACTCCACTCAGCTGCGGCTTGAGACAGGGCCGTATTCCAATATGTCCACAGGAAGACAGACTGGTGCTGATCCTGCGCAAAGACACTAGTGGTGTCATTTTTCTTTTTTTGATAGGTGGGAAGAAATGTCACATCCACAAGCTTGGGGACCACGACCTTGATGGGGCCATCCACATGGTCGGCAAGGAGGTTGAGGTTATGGAACAGCTCTTCAATGCTGCGATCGATGGCGTGGATGCCTTGCTCCTTCTCCAACGCCGAATACTCCAAAAGGTCCCATATGCCGAAGAAGACGGTGAAGATGGTCCACGGATCCTGCCTGTACAGGTTCGTTGGGTTGAAACGGTTCTTTTTGTCAAACGCGATAAACTGCTGCACCTGTGTCTTGAAGTCGAACAGGGCAAGGGTGCCATTTTTGATTGCAGACGTGGCGTTGGCGAATATGTCGGCATCCACGACAGAGCCGACTGTGGCGATCTCCACGTTTGAAGGCATGGATCGTGCGAAGTTAAAGACGGAGTCGCAAATGAGCTGTTGTTCTGTCAGACCAAATCCCCATCACGGCAAACGCGCGGGATAGGTACAATACCTCTTCGCAGAGCGCCTCGGTCCACATTTCACCCCGATCAGGGTCCCTGTCTCGGGTGGTCGATTTTGGAGGTGGAGAAACTTGATATTCGCCGGTATCTGACCAATCGTCTCCAAAGACAACTAGTCGATGGGCAGAACCTTTCCATACTTTTTGAATCTGGGCTTGGATGTGCGACGATGGTTGCGACCAGCTGAAGTAGAGGATGAGAGTAATGGCGGCGGCGACTGAGGCATACAACCTCTTTGAGAACTTCATTGTCGCTGGTTGTGGAGGGAGGTGCCGAATTATCCTAAGATTTGGTACCTTGGATATTCACGAATTCTACACACTTCAACCTTGTCGGGATGTCGTGGGCAAATACACTTCGGAGAGATTGGGGGGAACGGCTAGGCTGCGACTCCAAGGCTAGATATCAGGAAGTGGAGGAAGCGGGTGGACATGAGGAAGATGGGGTTTGTTTTTGTCGATTAGTAGTACGGGTTGAGTGAGACTGAGAGGAATGGGGAGACATGGTGTACGTATAAGGCGGACAAGTGAGACGAACAGTAGCAGGGTTTGACATGGGATTGGGGGGTTGGACAGGCATGACGACGCAGTGCTGCAGGTGCGGCAGGCAGATTCCCGGAATGGCTCAGACTCTCTGCTTACGTAGACACGGCCTGCCTCCTAAGTGGTTAACTGTCGCGTGAGCAAATCTTAGAATGTAACAGCCAAGCGATCTTCAGGCCCCTGTGCTGAGAACATGTTTCAATCGTGCGCTGCAAAGGGGGACACGGAGGGTGACGCCGTGTATTTGGACACCGCCGCATCAGCATTAGCATCAGCAACGTCCCAATAATCCCAGACTCAGGCGTAGGGGAGGAGGAGCAGGAGCAGGGGACATGTGGGTCAAAGACTCAAGAGGCGTGGAAAACGCACAGTGGACAGAACCTGGGGTGTCCCCGAGCCAAACAGAATCTTCCAAAAGCACGTAGCCCGCATATTTGGCTGGCCAGTCGTTGCAAAAGCTTGATTCCCTGGCCAGCCGAATGCCGATTTCCGGCTTCCCTTTTGGTCTGGTGTGTCTGCAGGTGGGTTTGGTGTGGTTTTGTACGAACAAAACGGCCGTACAAAACGACCGCCAACCCCCGCAGCGGGAATAATACCAGAGCACCACAGTTAGTAGCATGGCATATGCCTGTTGGGAGTATCCGTCGTTCCTGTAGGGATTTAGATTGCTTGCATTCCTGCTACCGGGACGGCGCGGTATTTTGAGTTCTGGGTCCTCGGTTCTGGACATGCAATTGCGCAAGGACTCCGAAAGTTGAAATCTGTGTCTTGACTTGCCCCGTCCGTGGTTGGCGCATGCGGCGATGCCCATAAGCTCTCCAAACAATGTCCAAAGCCCGCCTCATGGGAGGTTGGCGATTGCCTCACTTCTGTCCTTTGCGAAAGCGGCGAACACAAATCCCCCTAAGCCACAGCGGGGCAGTCCCTGGCAGAATGAATCGTTCAAAATATGTGTATTCTCCTTGGGGGCCTAAATAAGCGAATAGCAGGAAATGAAGAGAAAGAGAATATTGCCGGCCCGTCCAAAATTAGTATACAGATCTACCCATACACCGGCTTGGAGAAGAGGGTCCCCGCGCCGTTAATCAGACCGTTGCATACGCCAAGTTTGCCCTTTCTGGAGATAATCATCACCACTAAAGACTGAACGTATATCCATCGGCTCGCTCCTATGTAGCATTTATGAACTTACTGTGAAAAAAGAGAAGGGTCTCCAACCCCGAAGAGACTCTGAGTGACCGAAGTGGGCTCAAGTATAGCTCCAGCTTCAGGAGGAGGCCGTGCATGTGGAATTGCGGCACCCAAAATTGGAATCGGTACGTGAGATGCGCCTGTGGCGGTGGACGTAATCAAGCCCTCAGCATCATTCTCGGCTGTTTTTTGCTTCTTTGGGTTTTTGTTCGTCGAGCGCGCGCGTTTGTTTGGCTTTCCCGGCCCTTTGGTCTCTACGTTGCCAACTTTGTGGTACTTCTCGCGACCAGGACGGCCAAATACCTGCTGAGGCGTGCTCAACAAGGCAAATTGGTTCCTTCCGCAAGACTCTTCTGCACCGATTGGGAAAATCTCTGCACTTTGAATAATGTCAACGATTTTGTCATCATCTTCCAATGTTTTGGCTTCTAGATGCTCGTTTCGCGACATCTTTTTCGCCCGTTTGAAAATAGACTCCTCGATTGTGCCCTCAAGGACAAGTGTTTCCACCAGGACCTCTTTAGTCTGCCCTATGCGGTGCGCTCGTTTGATTGCCTGGGCTTCGATGCCTGGTCGGTTGATGGGGTTCACGATCAAGACCACACTAGCAGCATTCAGATTGAGACCTAAAGCACCGCAAGCCACGTCAATCAATAGGACCCGTACTTCGGGGTCCTCATTGAAGAGTGCAACATATTGAGATCGCCTTGTGTTGTCCAATGTCCTAGCGTAGATTCGATGATTTACGTAGAGCATTTCGAGACACTGGGCAATATAGAAGGCCGCGTTGTCGCCGTCGTAAAACACAATGATTTTCTCGTTGGCCTGATGTTTCATGATCTTGTCTATGAGATAGGTGAGCTTTGCTGAGGTGGTTCCGATCACTCGAGTGTCTCGAAGTGGTGACATCCCGGGTAGTTCTGCTTTTTCGTCTTCTAAAGTAAGCCGTCGTTTCTTGGGGCGCACTGCCGAAGCGGAAATAACCACCAGGCCTTCCTCTTCCTGTTTACTTGTGGGATCTGCCATATCGTTCTGCTCATTTTGTGCCCTGGGCTTTTTTGGAGAATTGTTCATGGGGACCGTGGATACCCTTCGACTTGTAACAGGTTGACCACTAACGCATGACGAGGGTACTCCTGTTTTTGATAGTTGCTTCTCACCTGGAGCCTTTTCCTTGTCTTTGAGACTATTCTCTGCCTCTTGAATCTCCGCAAGTTTTGCTTTTGCAGCCTGTCCGACTACCATGAGACCCTCAGTGGGATCACTGGCCAAGACGTGGCTGTCTACGTGTGATTGGCCATCTAGTAGCTGTGTGATCCCAATCATAGCTGGTCTATCCGGAAAGGCTAGAGAAAATAACTCCTCGGAGTCGTGTGGCCAGTCTTCAACCGCCATCCCAACCTCATGTGCTTTGCTGAGAGCCACCCAAGCTTTAGAATCAAGGAGGCCCGCAATGACACGGCTGCTCTCTAGGAGGGATTGAGCATCAGCCAAAGAGCAATTCTTGTCATCTTTGCCTAGATACTTGCTGCTTGTCTCAAGAGTGCCTGCAACATCATCTAAGCTAAAACCAGTCCAGGTGAAATTGGATTGCCGCAAATTCCTTACGAGACTGTGACGCGCCTTGATGCTGTTCTTATGAAATAGGTAATCGACATCTGTCCGCTCACTTGTAATGGCGTTGGCGCGTAGCACTTGGATAAACAAGTTTGCGGTCATTTTATCGAACCAGCATGGCTTGAGATACACGACTCGGTGCTTCATTGGAGGGAGCACAATGTCTCTTTCAACATCGTCAGGCCGAGTCTTAACAACCAAACCCTCTAACGCTCGAAGAAAGCAGGAGGAGAATCCCGAATAGGTTTTGCGGAATGGGTGTTCATGACGGTAGATGTACTCATCCCAGTCCAGCTTCCCCTCTATACTGGAATCAGACCATGGGCGGACCATTAAGAAATTGGAGGCGAGTGATCCTAGAGCTCTTGCTGCCTTCGTGTTGTCATCGTCAAGGCTGAATGTCTTTCTCTGTTCAATCGCGAATTCACGTAACAAATCCGAATTTGTGGCACCATCGTCAAGAGTCGAGACATCAACCTCAACTCCCACGAGATTCTTCGCGGGTGTACCAGACACGACCCAACGTCGCTCGGCCATAAGTTGCTTAGCAACCAGAACAGCGTTCGAAAAACCCGACGAGAAATTGTGACCCTCATCGATGATGATGCGTAGCCAATGCAGTCTCTTCAGAGGAGATTCGTATACACCATTCTCCGTCAAGCAGCGGCAGTCGCGTATCCTGGTAGCTCCAATATAATCACAATTACAGATCAACCCTGCACCAGTGGTAAATCTGCGACCACTTTCGTCCGCGCCGTCCTGGATTTCTTGCTCAAAGCGATTACGAGTGAAAAGGATTATATCATACTTCATGAGCTCGGTAGCTGAAGGCAATTCACTTCGCAACTCCATATCATCCTCTTTCTCGGCCCCTGGTTTTGTCTTTGGGGTTCGCTTTGGTTTAGAGTCCATGACCAGGATATTCAGACTTCCTCTGGTCGTATGTTTCCGGATCTCGGCTTGCCATTGGTGCAGCAGATTGCGAGGCACAACAATGATTGTTGCACTACACATAACCATCTGACGTGGAGGCGGTATCCTGGTGGTTCGATTCATCCGGGGGACCTCGATTGGGATCTCATACTGAGGAGTATTCAGATCTAGGAAATGCTTGCAATTCCCAAGATCTATACCCTCAGACGCTTCGATTTGCTCAAGAAAGGCTTTGCCCGGTATTGCATTCCTCCCAATTATGCTGGCAGCCATATTTGCAAGCGAACCTACGCGGCTACGGACTTTAGGTGGAAGTTGGTACCCTGGGGGGATTTGTGGCATGTGCCCTTTCGTAGCTAAAATGACAGCTAGGCATATAATTGTTTTTCCGAGACCCATAGTTTCTGCAAGAATCCCTCCGCGGTTACTTTCATAGAAACGTGGCTCCTGGAGAAAAGAACCATCCCTGGGCCCAAAGTAAAATTGCTCTCCGTTCGGTGAGGTTCTCAGTTCTAACCGTGGGTCAAGCTCTAGTTGGGGCGTCGATTCACGTTGAACCATGAGGCTTGCAGACCGTGCCTGGTATGGATAAAGTCTAGTCCTGAGGCCTTTGACGGCTGGTTCATCCACATCGTCTGATACATATGGCGACGATGAGTCAAGTAGACCCCATACCGCATTCCGTGAGAAACGATTCTTTATCTTCTCTGGTGATGGATCTGGAGATGGTAGCTTGTTGAAAAGATAGTAAAGCGAAACGTTCTCGGCACTCGCCCATGGGTCAAAATGACAAATCTGGGGTGTAGACGGTTTGCCGAACCAAGTATCCTGGGAGATATCGATAAGCAGCAGAAGTTCTCGTAACGCTAGTTTCAAGCTCTTGCTTTTACGATCAATAAAGCGACGACCCCAGTCTTCAGGAAGCAAGTAAACTCGTATGATAGTGCTATTGACTTCCTGATAGGCTTCGGAATCACAGTAAAGGAAGAGGCGAATCCATTGTGCCTCGAGCAGTCGAGTAGCTTCTTGACCAATTACGACTTTCACCTCATCCGGTAAAGTTTGGAAAAGAAGCTCCGTCCATTCAGAAGTTGAGCTTTGCCAGAACGTGTTGACCTTAAGTGGAGCCTCCGGGCGTAGGCAGCCAAGTGAGACATACTTTCGAATATCTCGGAAAGTGGTGTCGTTGTCAGTTTGCGACGACGACACGGACGTCATGGGGGTAGTGACTGGAGTTGTTGATGATGATGTAGACTGAAAGGCGGGTGCATAGGTATCATCTTGACTGAGTTCGGTCATTTTGGTTGATGCTATTTGGGTGCAAGATCGTTGTTGCCGTGTGGGTCGAGGTCGGTGGCACTAAGTTGAAGATACTTTGGATAAGTGATATAAAAGGTCCCGCAACTACATCTTTGTTCGGGAATGTCATTACATGTCATACTCAATACTTTGCGCACTACGGGCAAGCTCGAGAGGATAATATCATTGCGAGTCAACGTGATGACTGGGACGGGAGATTTCATCTCTAGGCAAATATGACCCCTATGAAATCCTTATCGATAAGTAGGATTATGTAATTTCTTGGCACCAAAGGCTTCCAGTTCCATTCGAATACCCTCACCTACAATAAGGTGATAGATTGTTGACTAAGTGAAGTGAGGCGTGGGGAGGTGAACTAGCGGTTTGTCGAATGAAAAATGCCATAATTTCTATATTGTCTATATACAGGCGCAGAGGTAACTTTTCCTTGGCAACATGATCTCCAACGCATTCATAACCCCAAAACACCATGCACCTAAGCTAGAACGTGAGGAGCTGCCGTTTGCCGAGGCGGATGCTTTGAATCCAGATTTCATCAATGATGGGGGATTGCGCATCAGTCGGCCAAACTGCCCGTTCATTGCATCTCCTGCTGACCCTTTGTCCCGGGCACTGGGTCACCCTTTCCCCAGACACTCTCCATCGCAGCGCCTAAAATTGCCATGCCCTCTTTAATCTCCGCCTCGGTAATCACTAGCGGTGGCACAAACCGCAAAGTATTGGAGCCACAGGTAATGACTAAAAGGCCTCTCTCCCGAGCGGCAGTAACAATCGGTGTAGGATCCACTGTGAGCTGGAGACCGAGAATCAACCCTTTGCCCCTGACCTCTTGGATCTGCTCGGGGAAGCGCTTCCGTAGAGCATCGAATTGTGTGCGGAAAGCCTGTTCCTTTGAAGGTATCGCTTTGAGGATTTCCGGAGAAGACAGACGGGTGAGTATATAGGACGCTACTCGGCATGCAAGTGGGTTCCCGCCAAAAGTGGTACCGTGGTCACCTGTTTTGATATGATCACAGACAAAGTCGTTTACAATAGTAGCGCCTATGGGGAAACCGTTTCCAAGAGCTTTTGCCGTGGTAAGAATATCCGGTTGGCATTCTTTCGGATAGCCAGCATGCGCCCAGAATGTCCCTGTCCTGCCGAGACCACACTGGATCTCGTCGAAAATCAAGACAGCACCAACCTCGGTGCAGCGTTTCCTCAATGCAAGTAAAAACTCTGGCGTTGCAACATTTACACCACCTTCACCCTGAATTGGTTCAATGATAACTCCACACGTTTCCTCAGTAACTAAATCTTTCAATCCGTCGATGTCGTTGTACGTCCCATATTTGAATCCTGGAACCATGGGCGAGAATGGGGCTTGGTATTTTGGATTTGGTGTAGCGCTCAAGCTTCCCATCGTCCTACCGTGGAAAGAGTTATGGAAAGAAACGAATTCATGCTTTGGCTTGTCGGGGGAAACTGATTTACCGACTTTCCTTGCAAACTTTATGGCTGCTTCATTGGCCTCGGAGCCACTATTGCAGATGAATGTTCGAGTCGCTGATTGCATACCACCGTTGGCATGGGTGAGTTGGATCAATTGTTTTGATAATTGTCCAGTGTGTGGATTGTGGTAAAGATTCGAGGTGTGCATGAGCTGCTTTGCCTATACAACTTCCCGATTAGTCCCATCATCAACGACAGAGCGTTTTCTTGGTTGTACGGACCTGTTCCGAGAGCACGGTAGCAACGCCCTCATCGCAATGTCCCAGAGCATTGACAGCGATCCCTGCTGTGAAATCAAGATATTTGCGGTTTTCCACATCCCACATATAGCATCCTTCTCCCTTCTCGAACATTGGGGGTGGCCGAACATAGGTCGGGACCATGTAGGGGAGTTGTTGATTTACGAGGCCGGCGGTTTTGGACGAGCTTGGCGGGTCTGGGTTTGCCAAACTAGATTCCCTCTACTCGACGTCAGCAATTGCTTGAAGTTCATAGAGGTATGTATAGCTATCGGCTTTGAACACGTACTGTAATTGCCTCCTTCACGTCTTGAGGGAGACTAGAGCCTTTGACAGCCTCGGACACAGTTGAGGCATAACGAACGGTAGGCGCGTGAACTCGCGGAATGCGCAATGCGACTGACAATCGCTTCGAACAGAGTCGCAATACCATAATGCTATATGCGAAAAGGAAAGAACGGTCAATTGCAAAAATTGGGTATCATGTACAATTGTTGGTTTTGAGGTATAGTCGGGAGTGGTTCCCGTGCGTGACTCCGCAATTTTCTGCGTTTCCTTATCGATAAAGGTGCCGCCGAACTCGGCTGATGACATATGCGGAGTTCAGCTCTCAACCGTTTATCCGGTATACACCTGGGCAGAAATTGTTAAAATATCAGAACACGAGTAGCTGAGTAAAGATATTGGTTGGCAGCTGAATGATTACAGTGCAGCAAGGTGCTGCGCTTGAAAACATCAACAGCAAACTATTCATTTGGTCTTCCATGAACAGACCTCAGATGGAATAGAGGATGGATAGAACGGGGTTGAGCTTTGAAATTAGTATGACTCAAGCTTTTCTAGGGAAGATGATAGTCTATATTCGTCCTTTCAAGTATGCTGTATTCTTGGTAAAGGGGTTTGCGATCGTACATCATATTACCCTTAGAGATGCCTTCCAAAGTTCCAAGCTAACATCAGGAGGTTCACTCTGTTCATCCCTTTAATCTTGGTTCCCATCAGTGCTTCTTCGAGTCCTTCTCCTTCTGTTTCTTTGAGATCAATCCATTCAGCCTTTGAAAACATGTAAATCCTTCCACGAACGAGCTTCCCACCCAAAGCCAGAAGATGGAGGAAAAGGGTGATACGCCATGCTTCTGCATTTTCGACGTCATGATGAACGCTTCAGTAATATGTATCGCCAACATGATGGGCAACAGATATGGTTGGATGGATATGCTGAAATTACAGAATTCCGGGAACTTGAATAGGAAGCTGTCGAAAATCAAAGAGCCAGGCTTAAAGTTAGAGGCTCGAGAGAACCCTGTAAACGTAAAGAAGCAGATGGTGAAGTTGGCGAGATGGAAGATGTTGGTGTATGGCGGGATATAGGTTGTAATAGAAATGTCGCTTCGACCTAGACTCTTCAGGGAATCTTTATCCATCTGCACAAGCCGCTCCCGTGCATCACGAAGGGACTTTAGGGGTGGATCGAAAGGTATGATAGTTTGTTTCCCACCATAGCTGAACTTCATCTCATTGATGTTGATATCGGTCATTCGCGCTTCTCTGAGTTGGTGGAACCATTTTTTCTCCGAGACTTCAAGGTATCGACGAACCTACATGTTCTTAGCAATTCGGCGCATATCGGAGCACTTTGAAGGTCTAAGATGTTGTTTGATGATAAGGAAAAGATGGTGAATTACCGAATCCTCATGGTCAGCATTCATATGCCTGATGATTCGATCTCTGGCTGCTGCCTCTTGTGTCTCAGTGGCCGCCATGATCAAAAAGTTGCCTCGGAACTACAGTGAAGACAGCTAGTTCGACCCGCGCACAGTGAATGTCAGAAGGTGCAGGTGGGCCTATTTTAGCAACCCGTGCATCGGCACGGACAAACGTCCGGCTCCGATTCCGATCGGCCCAAGCTCACATCTGAATGTATGGATGGGGAATAGGGTTTCCCATCTCAAAATCGTCCTCATTTCCTTGGATTGAGCATAAGCGATGTGAATTGCGAAGAAAGTGAAACACAAGACAATGAAGTCAGAGAAATAGTCACAGTGTATTTTCCGAAAACATCACACACAACTTACGGCATCGCACAACAGAGGCTTGTGAGGCGGAATGCGGATGCCAGGCGCTCCCAGCCTCCCGCCTTTCTTCCTCGATCGATTGCATTTCGAATCCAAAAGGGGACGGGAAGTTGGCAAAATGTCATCATCCAAGCTTCCCAAACAGTCAATCTCAGGCGTAGCGGTCGTCTCAGTCTCAGTCCTAGAAGCAACCACGGAACACGGAAGCCCCAGAAGCCAGTTGGCGTGGAGTAGTGCGCCAATGCGATGAAGTCACTGGCCGAATCCGGCAGAATGCAGAGCAGGGCAACAGAGGGCGGAGACAGCATCCAGCCCATGATACCGCAAAATGATGTGAGCAAGGATGGGGACAAGTTTCTGGAGGGAGCTCACGGGACGTTTGGCGGGGGTGCCACGGCGTGTGCCACTTGTTGCGTCAGTGTGCGTAGTGGGTGGCTCGTGTGTGCAGGGATGTCAAGTACCTCTCATTCCAAACCGGTTCTTGCTCTTGTTCCCGCATTCTCTTTTCTCTTAACATTTTGCTCTTGTCCTGAACTCTCCTCCGATCCATCCAGACTTTTCAATTTTTGACATATCTTACCATTCACCCTCAATCCGCCCATCTCGTCTAATCATCGTCAACGCACCCTCCTCATCACCACCACTACTTGACCAACAAAAGGCAATATGGCGGATACCGTCGAAGAGACCAAGCAATCCATCGCTGGAGAGGGACAGGCAAATGCCAACGCTTCGCTCGGAGGAAAGGGCAGCGCAGAGAGTTCGAGTAAGAAAACCGAGAAAAAGGCACCAAAGAAGTTGGGCAACAAGAAGCCTCAACAACAGCCCACTCCCGAAGCCACTCCCGCCCCCGAAAGTGATGGTGAAGGAGAGGCTGAAGCGGAATCTGCAGAGAGAAAAGAGGTCAACGGCGGTGCCGAAGACTCTGAGCCCGAACCCGAGCCTCAACCCCAAAAATCGCAATCGAGGCGTCGCCAGTCTCGTGGCCGTGGCCGACGAAACATTCCCGAATCCGACAGTGAATCTGTTGCACGTTCCGACGTCTCTGCTTCCGGTGGTCGTCGCAACCGCCAGCGTCAGAAGAAGCAGCAGCAGCAGCAAGGCGGCAAGGGAGGTCCCCTAGGTGACATTTCTGAGAACGTCCCCGGAGGCGAACTCGTCGGTGGTGTTGGTGACATGGTCCAAAACACCGCCGGCAACGCTGTCAACCAAGTCGGCAACACCGCAGGAAAGGCCCTTGGTGGTCTGACCGGCGGTGGCGGTGGTGAAGAAGAAGATAGCAAGGGTGAGCAGCTTCGTCTGAGGCTAGAGCTCAACCTCGATATTGAAGTTCAACTCAAAGCTAAGATTCATGGTGATCTAACGCTGGGATTGCTGTAAGTTGTTCCCGGAAACCCTCGACAATTGTCAGCTGGCTGACATGGCACAGGAACTAAGTATTATTCTCGCGACGATTTCCCACGCAGTTTGTTACGTTTCCATTTGTTAGTTTATGTGATGTAGGGAGATTCTAAAGTATTTGGATTCTTCTCCTTCTTGGGCCGGCGTTTGGCTTTTCACAATGTAATTACTACTACCATCTTGCATCGCGCATAGAAAAGCTATGTAACCTTAATCTCTATCAAAGTGCGCCCCTCGATGACAGTGATTTTTTTGCTCGAGTCTCTTGCACCGTGCGAATAGATGTAATGGTGATGCCAATCCCACTCAGGCAATGGGAATCCAATTGAAAGAGAATTGCCCACCTGTCCCATGTCCCACACAGTAAGCTGCCCGTGTGTCGCACCTGGGTGATGGGGTGCTTGAAGCTCGGGCGCAACCCCGCTCCTCCTGACAATGGAGCTCCCTCGACCCTACAAGGGTAGCTCTGCCAACTTTTTTCTCACAGAAATTCGCCTCCAGTCCGCGTAATTCTGCGGACCCATGATGCATACCTTACCGAAGAGGCCCTTTGAGACGGCCACTATCCTTGTACCGTCCATCCGCCGTGCACGTTGCCCGCGGCGGGCGGGTTTCGCCTGAATTTGACAGGTGGTTAGCAAGATCACCAAGCTGTGACCGTTCGCTTGACGTCACTGAATCGACGATCCTGTTTGGAGGCGCCAGCAGGGATCAGGCATGGCGGCGAAGATGCTCCGCATGCCTCCCAAGCCACCTCCATCGCTTTAATCTTGTTTTTGGACTGGCTGGGCTGAGACCTAGACCTTGGTTGTACCTCGACCAGCCCTCACTCCTCTTCTTCATCTGCCATTTTCTCTTGCGAGCTCCACCACCACACCCTAACAAGTTTCTCTCCAACACATCTCCTTCATCCCCTCGATTCCCACCCCAAAACCGTATTCCCTCCCAACCGCTACCATGTCTGACCGCGAATCTGATTCCGATGCCCCTAATGAGCGCACCGTGATGCAGCAGGAGAAGGCCATGAATGCAAAGAAACAACAAAAGAGGGATTCCGGGCTTCAGAGTGCAAAATCCAGGTCCCGATCACGCCGTGACCGCCGTCGACGAATCCAGCAGGGAATAGAGGATGGAAAATACATGAAGACTTCTTCGCTGGAGGCCCTCGAGGAAGCCGATGCAAATGGTGAACTCAACCAAATGCAAATGTTCGAACGAATCGGTCCCGACAGCACTTCCATGGACGGTCCTGTAACCAAGGCAAGGGCCATGAGAGGAGAAATTCCTATGCGTGGCACAGATCCAAATCAGCCATACCGAATGGAGCCAGAACAGAAAAAGAGTAGTTTGGATGATACCGATGGTCTGAAGTTAAAGCTCGAGGCAAATCTAGAAGTGGAAATCGAACTCAAGGCCTCCATTCGAGGCGACCTAACTCTGTCACTATTGTACGTGATCACACCCGTCTCTTTTTCCCCCCAATGTCATACCAGCCATTTCGGGCTGATTGCGTTCTGCAGAGAGTAATTTTAAATAACATGCAACAGCGCATGAGTCCTTCCTGACGCACCTGATAACCTTTAACGATTCGGCTTACGGGACTCTTGATGAACGCTGCTGTTGCGATGGTCCTTTCTCCAACTGTATGAGTTTTTTGCACCTTTATGAGCGTTGGGAGTTAATGCTTAAACCTTTATTGGCATTATTATGGGTAATTAAATTATAAGACAAAAGAGTCTTCGATATCATGTGACAAAAATTCTCCAATATTCTTCCCAAGTTGTCTTCCCACGAGTTGTGATGATATCTTGAAGAGCTAATAAAGAACCATCATCGTCGGTCGTCCATTTGCTGGCTATATATGCATGCCTTATCTACTAGCGTAGGAGCGTAACGTGGACGACAACGTGCGTTGCATTGTTCCTGACCTCGGGAATATCCAGACCGCGCTTTCTATACATATACATGAGATGCACCCATGGTTTCCACAGACCAGGAGGTTTCATAAGACCAACATCTGCATGCTGCTCAACAATTCTCCGAACACGTTGCTGGTTGACCCAAACCTAGCTTCTCCCAATCTTAATGCCCCTTCGTTCACCTACGAGTCAGCCAGTTTTTTGAACCCATCTCAACCCATCGCAACTAAAAGACAAACATCCATATATTATTACATCCTATTGTACTACAGCCAATCGCCTGATACACATGTCAAATATTCTCAACACTAGATTGCATCCATCTTTGAATCCTTCATATCCCCATTTCACAACCGAACGCGCGCACCCCTCACCCCCCAAGATACAACAACAAACAAACGCCACCACCTGGTGACAGCTCAATCCAACCCCTACTCACAATCCACAATCCAGAAACCAAAGGCCATGATCAACATCAATGTGTAACTACCGATTAAAAGAGACACCCAACATCATCCGCTTTTCTTCGTATATTCTCAACATGTTTCATGAGGTGTTATAGAATTCGTTGAACGTTCATTAGTTTCGATTATAAAATATCTAAATTACGAAATCTTTTTTTCAAGACCACAAAACTAATGGAAAATACATACCAACCATATGCCTAGAGCGAATTATTATCTCATTCCTCCAAACAAGCACACCTTCAGACCCACTTCCGCATGATCATTTGAAGCCATCGACTCGGAGTACGTGAGTCTCTTGGCAAGTAACTTGCTAGAGGCTGGGTTTTCGTAGTTTGGAAAAGAGATCGATGGGCTGGGGTAGATGTGGGGAGAATTATCGTAAGGCGGTGGGTGTTGGTTAGAGTGAATAGATTATGGGTTGGGGTTGGAAGGTTGGCAACTTGTGTGGGGGGAAATAAGGTATATTTTGATGAGGGTGGATACTGTAGTTATTTTGTTTTCGATTGTTCGCAGAGGATCGGATTGAGGGCTACGCCAACAGCGAGACACGAGTTTGAAAGCAGTGCTATGTCTGGCTTACATTTCTGTGTAAGAATATAAGGATTGATTTGAAGGTTCTGGTTTTGAATGTTTGTACGCTTAATGCACGCCAGTTGTGACCGACATCGAAATTGCTTCCAACCGCAGCACTCATGTATGTATAGGTATGCTTCGCCTCACCACTCCCATTAATCGCATGGCATCCCTCATTTTGAAATCAGCGAATAACCCCATCGCCACCAACCTGTCCCCCGCGGCCTTGACCCGGAGCACTAGCCATCCCCGCATTCTTCGCCTCGGCCTCTGCCCTCAACTGGTCCTCAGTCGTCTTGTTGCCCTTCTGAATCAGCTTGTCCAGGAAACTTCCTTTCTTAGGCTCGCCGTGCTTTTCAGCATGGTCGTATTCCTTGAGGTAGCGGACTCGCTCATCGGGGGTCATTGCTTCGAGCTCGGAGTCGTATGATTCGCGGGGTTCTGAGGCTGGGTTAGTGGATACATTTTGGCGTGGGGATGCTTGTTGGTGAAAGAAGGTAAACTGATGGCGAGGAACTGAGTAATAAAGAGAATAAATAGAGCGTGAAGACGGCCATGAATCAATCACTAGATGGAAATTCCACCGTCCGAAACAACTGGTACAAATGGAATTTCTCATTGCGTCATACCTAGTTCACCAGCGTTCGCGTGTTCCGGCTCCTGCTTCGACTTGTCGCGGTTCAGATGGAGTTTTTCCTTGAGCTTATCCATTTTGTAGAGTTGGTGTGATAGTGACGTGACAGACTTGCGCTGCAATTTAGGGGTTCTCTTGCGGTTGTGTATTCGTGTGGTGGGGGTTTGGAGGTTTAAGGTGGAGAGAGGGGACAGCTGTGTGGAGACTATCAGTACGTCATATATTTGGTGGCGTTTCTTGGGCGCTTTACGGATCGTGACTTCCGTAAGGGAATAGAGTGAGGATCCATCGAATTTCAATGCCACAATCAAGTATGTTTTTACGCATATTCATTTGTTCTGCGGTCAAGGGATTGTGTTTACGTTTGCACATCCCTGGTTCAAGGATTATCATTTCACGTGATCCTAGGTACTCGCTCTGAACTCCTAGAGCTTGCGTACCTGAGTTTAATACAAGATTTAGGGCACTGTCTATAAGCGAGTCACTCCCTGTTTAAGCGAACAGTCGCTGGATAGGGTCTCAGGGTCCTCTATGTTGTGCCGGACCTTGGATTGCCAAATCTGGAACGCTGAGAAAGGTTTAGCTCTTGGTACATAAACACAAGGTCTATCTGGTGAAATCGCGCTAACCTTGCCAGGACTAGGGTCTTGATTTCCTATGATAACGTCAAGATTCAGGTTTCTACACAAATTGCTTGCCATCTATTACAGAGGATATTTGCACCGAGAAGACTCTTTGCAGTTTTATGCTAAGTAATACTTTCCGTCTCTTTAAACGGCGACAAATACGACTTTCCTCCATTTTGACCTTTTACTTAAGACACAGTTGTTCCGTATGAAACTACTCTGAGGGTTGCTCGCCTAATACTTTTAGCTCTTGATGCGGCAGTAATATCATCGCAAAAGGTCGTAGTTCACATGAGGCCACAGAATAGTTGCAAGTGCATTGACTTGTTTGCTGCTAGATTCAAGCACTATTGGCTCAAGCTTTTGAGCTCAAGAATCTTCCAGTGACAAAGCTTTTTTCCTTGTAACCCGCCTAAGAATTTTGATAAAAGGGATGTTTGACTGCCTCAATGTGTCCGGTGAGGAAATCTGACCGGTGACAGCGGGAATGTGCATGTGACGGGGTATAGGCTTTATTCAGAACATTTCTCTGTGATCAAGCAATATTGCTAATCCTCAACCTTCTAGGATGCCTCTCGGTGCATATAAAGAAAGACCTCCACTTAGTCGGCGTCGAGACTGCTAAAAATCCTGCAGCAAGGGTGGTCCTAGGGACCCGGCAGCGGGGCATGTCTCATTCCGTCCTCATCCCAAGCGCATGCTCTCACGCCTCGAAGCGTCTTACACCTGCCCCAATCGCGTTCATGGAGCTGGCGACCGGACCACTCTTGCATCTGGACGTGTTCATACACATGGTCCTCTTCCTCACTAATACAGTCATTGAAGCAGGTGGAATGGTAAAAACATTGACAGGAAGGTAAGACCGTCTGGCCAGTTTATTTATCACGAATCGTCTCTCGTCTTCCTTTTCTTTCTCCAACTCCAACTCCAACTCCAACTCCAACTCCAAACCAACAGCAACAGCAACAGCAACAGCAACAGCAACAGCAACAGCACGCATGTGAGTACTATTTGTTCCAACCGTCACTCTAGACACTCCTCATCACAATCGCCCCAGCATTGGACAGTTATTGGACAGTCCGCCCTTCTTTGAAGCAAGGTGCATCTAGGCTCCGTGTTGTCTATGATCTGACTACTGCAAATGCATGGCATGGCTTTAAACTAACTGTTTTTCCTAGGCCGGTGCTCCGATCCGGTCGCGTCGTTTCGCCCGCCACCGCCGTCGCCCGAGCCAGGGCTGCTTTCCACGCAGCATACGCTGCGGAGATCGACGCCCTCGAAAGGGGGGTGGGAGGAACTCCCCTGTTGCGGCTCAGTGCCGCTACGGAGCGGGCCATAGTGGTCCTGGAGCGGGCTGAGAGAGCCCTGAGGTTGGCTACTCGCCGACAATAACTGTAAGTGATAATTTTCCTTTCTTCTGTTTGATCATTCGGCTTGACTTCTACTTCTACTCTTTTGCTCCACTCCCTTTCTCCTCTTCTTTTAATCCCTTCCTTTCTTTCTTCTTTTCCAGGACGATTGGCTGGCACCTTCTCGTGGTGTCCTGGGTCAGTAGCGAAGCCAAGACCAGCCAGCAAGGTAGGTACAAATCTTTACAAATGCCCTGATTAGGCCATTCTTTGCATCATTCCTTCCTGGCGTATTTGCAATAGTGATACTGGATCAACAACTCCATCTGGCAAGCGCAGGTGATAAATCGCATCGCCATGGGACCTGATATCAACGTCCCATAATGTCTCCTTCTCAACCCGCAGGTAGCAGGAACTAGGGACAACCTTCTTCCAGGACTCAACGACATCATAACTGAGCTCAACGTCCCATGTACCACGCCATGTAAGTGTAGCCAATCCATTTCCAGTATATCGCTGATAAATTATTGCACATGCTTGCCCCTGTTCACTGTTCCAGAGCACCATGCTTTTGAGCTGCGGCATACTCAGCGCAGTCAAACTGGCATTTCGCAACAGTGTATAAACATTTTGACGAGGAGCTGTCCGAGCCAGTGTGGATGATGTGAGTGTCAACGACTGTAGGAGATTCCAGGTACATGACAGCTGCTGGCATGAGGTGAAAAACTGCTGGGCGTCGATCATGTATGAAATACAAAGACGCTCAAAATTATGACTTTTGGTGGCAAACGCTTTGGCTAGCGCGAGATTTACAACAGAGGTAGTTTCTGTATATCGGCCTAAACATGACGTAGCGTTATTTAGTGCCAGTGCAAGTTGGTTATTGAAGTCCTTGAAGATAGATACTCTTTTGACGTGTTTTGGAAGAGTATCCTGGACTAAGGAGGCTAGTTCTATCAAGATATTAGAAGGAAATTAAATAGATGTTTGATATCGGGCTAAACGTACCATTTGCACATGCGACTTGGCAGTGGTGTCGCCGGACACGCCACAGCTCGTAGACTATACTTTCTAGCCGAGGGAGTTTCTCCCATAAGGCTTTTAGTACTTCCGGGAAAAGCTCATGTCGAAGTTGTCGACGTATCAGAAAGTCTGTAACGGCATGAACCTCAGGGAGAGGTTTGGGGAGGTTCAAGCAGAGTGGAGAGAAGAGCCGTAATATAGTGGGCGCATCGGGAGCCTTAACCTGCTGACCATCAACCCAGCCGTGCTTTGGGTCATGCCATCTGATAGCTTTCTCCTGCTGGGTCCAGTCTCCTGTGTCTTCATGTCCGGGTCCAAAACAGTAGTTTTTGAACCAATGTTCTGAGTCACTTGGTGAAGATGCGTTTAGCTCGAGTATTAGTCGACCTGTAGGCTGCCAGGTACTCAGGATAGAAAAGAGCCTTAGGATAGCCTTCCTAAAAATGGTAGAGCTACGATTGGACATGGTGGCGTTTCGCTGACAAATGGGACAGGCGTATCGGGGAAGCTCTATATTGAGACAGATACGCTGGACAAGATGCCTTTGTCGAATAACGAGATACTCAAGTCCATCTAGACAGGATGCCTGCAATGCTAGTTGGTAGAAATTCTTTGGTTCAATAATGGCCTGCCATTCTTTGCAGACAGCTGCGCACAGAGACCAGCCGCGGTATTTCTGGCGCGAGATTTCCTCGAGGATCAAAAGACGGATCACTGTAGGCAACGAGGCCCAGGGAAAGACGTTTTCATCGTGCCTCTTCGGCATTTTGAGATAGAAGCTTCCTTGGCAGGATTTGTGGCAGTAGGAAAGGAAAGTATTCTGAGAAAAGTGCGGAGGTCGGTACCAATAGTTCCGGTTGGTTGGTTGGTTCTTCATTGAGCTATTGTAGGGAGGAGGGCCCTGAGGCCACGTAGCGGTGACCAGCCTCCCCGCCGGTCCGTGTTCACGTACCGTGGTACCCCTGTCCTTTGTGGGTTTGTTTGCTCGCAGAACTGGGTAGCTATTCATGAAAGCCAAGGCTTCAAAGGTCCGCTCTACTAGCCTGGCCGCTGGTAGAGAACTGAGAGTTGTGGGCGGTTTAGCGGCAGCTTTTGGCCGTGTCTGATAGCCTTTGCTCCCTTTTAGGTCTCCCCTAGCCGCTAGTTTTATCGTCCTTGATATACGACATCTTTAGGGAGAGTCCTAGGAGATACTTGTTTCTGATCATCCCGTCAGGACGCCGGTTCCCAGCACACTCTACGCTGCTTGGTCCACCACCGCAAGTTTATAATTGGCCGTGTCTGAGCTGGAAAACCAGTACGTGAAACGAGGATTTTGGATCAATGGGTCGAAGGGTCCTTTACTACGCCGGGTTATCACGACCGACACTCGAACAGGGGCCATCATCGTCGCATTACTAGCTGTGCTATCTTCTCTTGGTAGTTAGCATTCGCCACATCGATCATTAATTGACTTTGGAATAGCAACAACTCATCCTTGGCATCTGATCGCATTTGGGTGCCATCAATTCCGAGCTAAAGAACAGACCGCTGATGGACTTTTCCGACAACAGCAAATATTATTCCGAACGCTACCATTTCTTGCTTCTCTGCTGGGCGATCACATTAAATTATGGTGGGCATGACAGCGAAGAAATAGGAATGCGCTTATCCGAGTCCTTCCTCACACCAGTGTCGCCTTAACTTTCACGATATCGTTACCTCGGGAAATATTGAAGTGCTCATAAATAGCCCATCATGCGGCACTATCTCCCTATGGGTCGACCTAGAGGCCTTTTTTCATTTCATAGACACAAGCTGATCCTCATCAGAAACACTAACTCAACAATATTACATGGGAAAGTCGACCGGGCAAGAATGCCGTCGCCTCATTTCAACAATCGTGTTCACAAGCCAGCCAGCCGAATGCCTGTTCAATTCCTCGATTTGTGTAGGGGATATACCGGCAATTCAATCCGACACTGGCCTTCAGGATGTCAACAAAGTCTTTAGTCTCAACTTGAGCCCTAAAGAAAAAGTCTCACCTACCCTATGCCGTTACGCAGAAATAGCCACAACAAATGATTCGACACGTCCACCGGGGCTCATCTGTCCTCCTACATCGCACCGCATACTCTCAGCCAGGAACGATTCGCTACAATGCGGCCGCTCAATCAGGGCGAGCATGCAATTGGACAGGGGTCCTGGCCTCATGAAACTGGATCAGGCTGTGGGCAAGTGTAAATATGCCCGTGCGCAAATGCAGAAGTGAAAAAGAGCCTACGTCTGATATCCAATCGAGCATATGCAGGTTCTCAGCCTTGCGTCAGCAGGCTCACGAGGAGTGTTCATATAAACCCGCGATCTTCCCGCACCATTGTTCTTGCTCTTCGCCCTCCTTTTACCCGCTTCTGGGGCGCGCTGGTCAAGTGCTCGGGTGAATGGGCCGCTTTGCGGTTTGCATCACAGAAACTAGAGAAACTCTAAGTCTCATAGTTGTCTGCTAGATCTTAACCCATAGTGAGTACTCTTGTTCAACATCTGAAGCTATCTCAACCGTCATAGATTACATGCTAACGGTAGAATGACAGGCGTATCCAGCCTGGGTTTACGGGCCTCCTTCCTCATCCCAAGCCCTTGCCGAGACCGCTGAGTGCAGGCTACGGTTCCACACTCCTGTCATTCATCCGTGATTTCAGCAATAGATATAACAAGAAATATAAGAATCTTAGGAATTCAAGTAATCACCGGCTTTGACAGGGCAGATCCGACGGTAACGAGGGAAACGAGACTTAAAACATCGCATTATGGCGCACTTGGTACGCATTATGATGGCGCATTTGGTACACATTATGACAACAATATCTTCGAGCCTATAGTAGATTACCTGGACCACCTTCCCGCCAACCTGCACCAGGCTAGTATGCCAACACGCTCTCCTACTACCACAAACTTCAAAGACTCATCAACAAACTCACCCGAAACCTTCGCTTCCCCGTATTCAGCAATCACTTCATCAGCCACTTCAAATACGCCGAATGATACCCGGGAGAGCACTTTGTCGAAACGGGTCCTCTCTCGTGTTCCCCTCCCCTTCAAATGTCAGGAGTGTTCCGTGGCGTTTGTGGAGCGTAAACAACTTATGTACGTCCTTCACCTCTAATCCCATCCGTTCAACTCTAATCAGTTCCAGCAACCACAAACGGAACAAACACACCACATACGACTGCCAGATCTCCGGTTGCTCCAAACGCTACAAAGACCCCAAGGGTCTGAGGGACCATACCAGGGTCAAGCACAAGGGGCTGACGTACGCTTGCGACCAATGCTCACACCGGGCGGGCAAGTCGTGGAATTTGAAGAGGCATATTAGGTTGAGGCACTCTGATCGGGATTGATGGGGTGTTAGTAGTAGGTGGGATAGCGTTTTCCGACACACTGGTAGTCAAATGGGCTCGATAATTGTCAAATCCAAATTTCCACAATTTATGTATTGCCCCTTTATGAACTATGTGCGCTTTCCATCAACATAACTATATCCTAGCAGCACCTATGGGTAGAGAAGTAAAAGACTATGACGCAGAGCCATGTATCCTACCAGAGCTCTGACTAACTACAGGACCTGCTCGTGCTACCGGCAATTCCAGGTTACTGCTTCTCAGCTTTGGAAAGTTCCAGTATAAATGGCTCCTTCGGCTCCCAGACTGTCGCGCTAAGCACTCATTGACCTTATAATTGCTAAGTATTGCCTATCGTGAATTGAGTATCTTTAGAAACGAAGTTCATTTTTACCTCTTTTAAATTGGAGTGAGACAGGTGAAAAGCGTAAAAGTCCAATTGTGCATCCATAGAAACTCCCAATTGTCCTTGGTGCAAAGCTAGTTGAAGATGTATTCATTTTATATGTTCCTATGTACTTATCTCCTCTGGTTAGTTTATCCCATCACGAATACCTAGAGTTTCCCCTGCTTAAGGCTCGGCACGTGACGCCAACATTCACCCCCACCTCCCACCTATAATACGAATTATACTTCCCTTTCCCCATCATACCGGCCCAATACCTGCGGCCCATCCGTTCTTCTGCGTTACATCGCGCAAGGCGCCATTATGTATGGCCTCAAATGCGGAAACTTGCTACATGATGACCAGGCTTAGACTGACCGGCGATGGTCTCATGCCCGGACCCGATACGGGTCGAAATGGTTGGCTCGAAAGCGGCAGCTCGGATTCATACAGGCTATATCTATTGGTTCTAGAGGGGCTGTCTCAATCTCTGCGTAAGGCAATAAGGCTGTGGCGAGGTGTGAGCCCATCGATAAGGGCCAATCAAATTTGCTGACTCTCAGCCGGGTCTCTGACGCCGATGAATACTTAAAGCCCACAAATTCCCGACTTTCATTTCCTCCTCACCCTCAGCCCACACCTGGGCAACACCCCCCTAGGGTCTGTGGGCCAGTGTTGCTAATATCTAAGCCGAGTTTCAACACCGAAGAAGGGCCTGTCAAGAGTGTGGTGGCGGGTACCCCCCGTCCGGGCTGACAGCTTTGCTAGGTAGGATACTATTGACCTATATCCAAAGATTTCTGTATTGATATTTTCACAGAGGCCCACCTGCTACTGGAGTTTGACTCCTTTCATCTCTTTTGTGTGCCGCTCAGTGCGGGTTCGGAATCCGTACTGAGCAATATTTAGACCATTTCCTTGGATTATTTCACCAACTCTTTCTTGTCCACGCTATGCGATGATAGCTTCCAAGAAACACACGAAGAAGATTCGTTTGTGAATCTTGAAGACTCCGATCAACATTTTCTTGACTTTCCTCCTTCTTTCTCATCTGAGTATTGGCTCCCATTTGAGGAAAGCGAGTCACGGTTGCAATCTGCGATCGAAGGCTTTCAAGATCCCTGTACGATCCCTCCGGAAGCAATTACTCCGTCATCGGAGTTCCCAACTTCAAATCCTCCTGACGCATCTGCTCCATCTACATCTGATTCTTCTTCTCAACCCGAGAACCCATCGACTACCGAGCCAAAGGCCCTTCCCCGTCTTGTGCCAGCACACCCGTGTTGTCAATGTCCTGCGCGCTTCGTGGAACGACGTCAACTAAGGTGGGTAAAATGAGAATCTGTAGCGACATTCGTTCCTAAACGACTGACTTTGGAGTAACAGGAACCACGAGCGCAGCGAGCACAAATGGCACGAATGTACTTTCCCCGGATGTGACGCCCGATATAAACATGCTAAGTCACTATGGCATCACAAGAAGGAGAGGCACGAGAGGCTCGAATTTAAATGCGATCGGTGTTCGTACAAGTCTGGAAGAAAATCGAATTTGAAGAGACATCAACAGAGACATGCAAAGGAGAGAATGGAAAGAGGGATAGCGAACCAGGAGGATATTGTTGGGTCCATATAATCTCTTCCTGTCCGTACGCAGTAAAATTGTTTGATACCTGATATCACATGACTTCTCATGTGACTACGCACGGTGCTGTGTTTCACCATTGATAGTTACCCCCTTCCCCCGGTAGATAGGATAGAACAAGCAATCGATTAATTACCTATCAGCAGATAACCCCCGTGTGCAGTACAGTGACTAGTCACAAGCTATCGATCGTACGCACGAGAGATAGTCCATTCAACACTTCCTGTTAATGTTGATTGATCGTTATAATTCTGCCTTTTCATCATGCATCGTGACGCTTGACTTTACGACGTGAATGGTATTGCTTGGGGGTAGAATATGTCGCAATGTACGCTGGACTGTTATTAGGTGCCATACTCGTAACTGAATCAGGCACAGTAACTTGCAAGGAGGCAACTAACACCTTACAGATTTACTATCCTACACAATTTCCCACACATCACTAGACTACATGTCAATCCACCTCCCTATTCACCACAATAGCTCAGTTCCCGAATGGCCTTAAGTTGGCGCTTTCTTCGATTCATGATTCCCCTTACTATCTATCACTAGATAAACATGTCCAAGTCCAAGATTGATCATCAATCCTAGACAATTGCCTATACCTTAAATCCCATCATTTCCCAGATCTTGCCTCTATAAAACGGTTCCACAAGTCTCCACGAGTATTAGTGCCCTTAAGAAGCGGCTGTTTTAAAACTCCAGGATGGCTGGTATCTCAAAATCTACGTCAAATCTGAATGTGAAATGAGATTTAAGCTATTCATAACGCAGCAATGCTTCATCGAATGCTCCTTGAGAAGGCATAGATAGAATTTGGGAAGGATGTATAAATGCTCAGTGCCCACGACGTGGCATGGCCCGGGAAGGGGTCGTTCGGTCCATACCACGTGACATCACCATTCACCTACACTTACCACCCATACCACTCCAGATACATATCTCACAATCCCACCACCAATCTCAACAAACCACGATCCCCTATCCAGAGTGCAAGCCCTCACGCAGTACCAAAATCCATGGTCTCAAACTCCAGCCTCAGCATCACAGCAAAACACATATAGACCGCCCGGCAGCATGGGAAATCTCAACAACGATTCGCTAAAAAGCATCTTCTCAATTCCGCACACACGCACCACAAGTATATCCATTGATAGATGGGTGGCCATCTCAAAAACACGACACAGGGCAATCAGGCTGCAGATGACATGGGGGTCGAAGTGGAGTGAGCCCATCGCTCGTACACCAATCAAATACGTCGATGCTTAGCCTCGTGCTCGACAGATGTGTGTACTTAAGAAGATGCGCTGGCGATTCTCAGATGTGATTCTTCACCCTCGGTTCACCACTGGTCAATCCGCTTCTAGGACCTGGGGGATCGTTTCGTCTTTTTCAGAGTTTAGTACAGAGCGTAGCGCAAAGACAGTATCTCGAGTCGGGCATTACTAGCCGGTGTGGGCTAATAGTTGTTCCGGGCAATTATGCAAGTCTACTTTTAATTTATATATTAAAGAGTCTAGTATTAATATACATTTATAGATGGCTCGGTTTTCTCATTGGGGCTTGAACTTGTTGGATAGATGCCTCACTTTTCGCCGGGCTTAACGTCGCCCCCTAGTATAGAGTAGCCGCCTGTTGCGGAGCCTGTCTCCGCACTAAGCCTTTTACTCGAGGAATTTCTCTCGAGTTCTCTGAGTTCACTGGATTACAGTTCATCGACACCAGCAGTTCTCTTTTCGATTTATTTTCCGACACCCTCTTCTCAGACGACGCTGTCTTTTCCAACTTCGATCTCAACGAAACATACACTCAAGACTGGTCGCTTCCCGTCGAAGGCTTCGATCAAGAGCCTATTGATTTTGATTCCTTGGTTGCGATAGAGGATCATCTGCTACCAAATGGGAGCCAACCACAGCCTTCGGTGAATCCGAGCCTCGACGGTACTTTATCAGCTCTTCCTGAGACAGCCGCTCCACCTGCATCGGATTCCTCTTCAAATCCTAGGACATCATCGATTTCCGCCCCCAAGGCCGCCATACCCCGACTTAAGCCGTCGTTTTCGTGTGACGAATGCCCTGCAGGCTTCGTAGAACGAATCCAATTGAGGTAAGCGTTAGATCCTGCTCCGTCTGGATTTTAAGAAACGAGTGAGAAACTCATGAGAGACTAGAAACCATAAGCGTAATGCACATAAGTGGCACGAATGCAGTTTTCCAGGATGTCCTGCGCGTTATAGACATCCGAAGTCGCTTTGGCAACACAATAAGGAGAAACACGAAGGGCTTGAGTTCCACTGCGGTCAATGCTCGTACAAGACTGGAAGGAAGTCGAATTTGAAGAGGCATCAGAAGAGACATGTAAGAGAGCGAGTTGAGGATTCTGTTACGGGCGAGACAGATAAGGTGGAGTTGAGTTGATCAATTTTTTCTGTGATAAAACCCCCAAAAAGCCATACTCAATAAAGTCTGGTGATTGTTTATGTCTGGTTCCAATGATTGTAAGTGCTCTGGGTGAATGTCTGTTCGAACTTTTGCCCCCGAGGATTGCACAGTGAGACGACTTCGGCTATGCGTGGCAGTATTTGTCGAAGATTGGGCTTGAGATAATCTTGATGCTTCTGGGACAAGCCAAAACGGTAGCCAAGTGCCATATTATTGCAGATATGTCGTAGGTAGCTGCGAATTGACAGATGCTGGATTTGGCTGTTGCAGGGTAAACATGCACATACACGTCCACGATGAAAATCACGGCGACAACCGCTGAGAAGGGCCTGGCTGCCAAAACCCAGTTCAAGCAGCGATAGGGCTGACCAGGAAAAGAGATGATGGGCGGGGGTGACATGTCTCGGTACTGGGGCTGGTGACGCAGGCCATGCGTTCAATGGGCCTACCTATTCCTGGAATCCATCTCCTAGGAATAGAACCATTGGGCCACAGCTGCGCGCGCACCCAACCAAGCTCGATGCAGGCTTACATGCAGGCGTCGATTCGCAGAATCTAACCTCTCACGAATGGCTTTTGAATTTCTGCTCTCGCACTGGATGCAAGTAGTGTTTGCAATCTCATCTGCCGGAGGTGGTCGGTTGGCACGAGCACAGGTTGCGGATAGGTGCGTTAGTGTGGGTGAGTGAGAGAGATCAAAGTGGGACATGGGGGTTGGTGGATGTTCCGGGAGAAGGGGTGGTCTACACCGACATGTGGGCATAGAGACGAGATGCCGCGCTGCATACAATAGCGGTCGGGGACGCCGTGGGAGCGGGAACATGAAGGTTTGAACAGGTCGATTGCAGGCCGAGAGCGTCCCACCACACCCCGCTTCTCCATGGTGGATGCAAGCAGACGTCGTGTGCAGGCCGTGGGAGCCAATGGGTCCATGGCTGACCCGCAATGGGGAGCCTTGGGGATTGGTGAGGACCGTGTAGACGAGGGAGCTTGAGGGTTTTGGGCAAAGCGGGCCTGTGCCATGGCGTTGGAGGAGTGAAGTGTCTCCCGGGAGGAGCGGAGACGGAGAGGATCGAATGACAGACACGATCGTCGCAGAGCCGCACTAAGGGGGGTGTCGATGGGGTGTTGTCGAGGTGGATATAAAAAGCTATCGCGTCTTTGGTGTTGACATGACGCGTAAAGGAGCTGACTTGGAGAGAAACGAGCGCTGGCTGAAACAAAAACGACAGAAGGAACCAAACGGAACAGGGCAGGACGACTCACGGACGCTAAGATTCCTCCTCTCCAAGCTCTTTTTTCTTTCTCTCCTCACCTACGCCGCGTGGACGACGACCTTCGACCTACATCGACGACACCTGAGGCCAACATCGTGAACCGATACGTGCGACTTCGGACTGTGTACTGATTCGCCGGAGAGGTTGATGCCCTTTTCGTAAGGCTGAAATTGCAATCTCCCACTGCGGACGTCTTCCCCGCAAGGCTGGTGGGTTGCTGGACTGGACGCAGACACCACAGCGAGTGAGTACTCAGTGGGTTTGGTGCGTGCGCCACAGCCTGAAGCGCCCGCAAAGGCGCCCGCAAAGGCGCCCGCAGTACCGCAGAGCCCACCGAGCCCGCCGCCGAACTGCGCTGGGTTGCGCTGCTGGGCTGCACATCGCACAACCGCCTGCCCTGCCCTGCCTCGCCTCGCCTGCCTCGCCTGCCTCGCCTGCCCTGTCATTGCCCGCCGCCATGGACCCCGCCAGCGTGTCACCGCGCTCTCTCGCTGCTATCCTCGAAAATTCCGTCACTCATCCCCAGATCGGCGAATGGCTGTCGTCGCCCACCAGGGACATATCCGCTCGCTTGGTCCATTTCCCTTCTCTTCCTGAAGGCCCGGCGCCCTCTTATAGCTCCTCTCCCCCAAAGTCGCGCTCCCATAGGAGCAGCTCCTCCATGGCACCTGCCTGCATTCACCAACCCTCCAACGCTTCCACCCACCCGCCCTCTCTTTACAACTACTCCGAAGCCACCCCTACCGAAACTTCTATAAGTACTGGGCTCGCCAGTCGTTTCTCAGGCGTCCCCTTGCTCGAGGAGAGGAATGGCGTCCTCGAGCGGCAACCGGCCCAGATCCGCTACCCGACCTTCGAGTGTTCCTTTTGGTTCCTGAGCTGCTCGTATATATCCACAAATAAGGAGGAGTGGAAGACACACTGCCTAAGTCATTTTAGGTCTGAAGAGCCCCCTAGATCAGTCCAATGTCCCCTGTGTGAGGAGTTTCGCTTCACATGTGACAACGGGTGGACCTCGTGGGACGCTCGCATGGAGCATGTAGCGTACCACCACATGTTAGGCACAACTCTGCGTGCCAGCAGACCAGACTTCCACCTCTTTCAGCACCTCTGGCAGAAGCGGCTGATTGACGATCAGGACTTGAAGGAGTTGAAAGGAGGAAACCATAATTTGACCAAGGCACCAGGGAACTACACCAGAACAAATGGCCGGGAGAGGGATGGACGTCGTGGCCAGCGACACCAGCATGTTGGCCGAAGAGGATTGGTGCAGCGAAGCACCTAACCCAACTGAAATCAGCTTGGGACCCGACCGAGTCACTGTTGATATTTGAAGCGGAAATGCCCAAGAAAAAACCCACCGCATTCTCCCGCTGACTGACCGGTCAACCGAGCTTGGGCAACGCAATCTCCTCCCGCCCCAGTCCCATCCACATGCTGGCTGGCTTCCTGCATGAACACGACATACCTCCGCCCTTTTACTTCTTTTGCTCGCCCCGAGAATACATAGACGACACTCTTCGCCCAATCTATTCTCTCCCCGACCCCCTTCTCACATGCATGCGGCACAAATTGGGCATCTTGTCCACGCATGTCTTACTGCACGCCTTGCTCGATCTGGTCCAGGTCTGGATATAAGGAAGCGCTCCGATACGACGGCTTAACGAGGTACTACGAAACATCGGCATTCAATCATCTTCTAGGAGTTTCTCTTCTTTTCTTCCTTTTGCTAGGGATTCAAAATTGGTCATGATAGCGTTTTCCGGATTCCATTCTCCCCTTGAATCTTCATCATCCCCACTTGCTCCTAAAGTATAATTTTTTTGCTTCTTCCTTATTGTTGGACCTTTCATGGGATATGGGCTTGTACCCTTTGGACTTCTGGTGCTGTATTAAATTGCACTTGAGATCATGGTCACCAAATTAGCCATCTGTTAGCGTTCGAGGGATACCATAAGATTTTGGGAATGGAACAGAAGGGAAAGTATCCAGGCATCTGTTGGTTAGGTAGTTAGTTTCCAAACCCAAACCCCCCAAAAAGCATTACTAGGATGCATGCACATCCACACAAACACTCCGCCTCTTCCCGAACGCTCTCCAGAACAACATGAAGAGGGAATTCACAAGACGGAAAAGAGAGACAAGAAAATTCAGCCTCAAGACCAGAGCCGCACACCGAGCGCGGACTGGCATCAGCCTTATATACCCATCCAAAACGCCTCCTTCCACAACCTTCCAAGGCAAACGAGAGGCAAATCAGGAAAAGAAAATGAACCGAACCCAACGTACGGCCTCGCTCCCATTCCATTTTTAAATCCCTCCAATGAAAATAAATCCCCGCAGCCTTCCCATTCGCCGAGTCAGCTCCCAGCCTCACCGTACTTTTGCCTTTGCCTTGTGAACGAGGTATTTTCGCGTTTGTGCGTACGTGCGTTGCATGTGTGTGTGATGGGGAATGTTGATGCCTTGAGGCGGCGAACTAGATCTCAACCCTTGTAGAGCTAGGTTACGTACGGCGAACGCCGATGAACTACACCACCACCGAGGAAATGAAACGAAAGGGCGTGGACAATGGACAGGGATGATTCAGTATTGTAATTGGTCAAGTTAAAAGCATGTTTGTAAATTTTGAGGCTGAAGCTGGGATCTTTGTCCTCGGGTCATGGGTAGCTGATCGGAGGGGTTGGGTTGGGTTGGGGTGGTCGGACTAGGCAGCAATGTTTTGACAACCTCTCGAAAGCTCGGTCAAACGAAACTTGTACCTGGTTCCAAAGTCAGGGTCAGGAGTTTTTTTCGTGCCGTTGTTACATGTAAACCTTTATAATATTTTTTTTTTTTTTTGGATTTCGAGGGGTTTAAAAGGGGGGTGGGTAAGTTTTATATAATCTTTTTGTCTACCTAATCATCTCCCATTGCCACGCCGTGAGGGTAAAGTATCTCCGTACAAACCATGTATCTTTTTCTACTCCGACTTAAGTGAAGTATGAGAGGTACTAGTTATTTGTGTATACTGGTGGAATAAATGCTAGTCTGGGGTATTCTAATTGGAAATGTTTGCTGCGGAATTGGGTGGAAATGGTGACGCTGAGACATTGTGTAGATGTTTGTTTCGCTTTTGGTTTGGTGAGGGATGGTTGGATATACATAGGGTGTGGTAAGAGTGAGGGTGAGGGTGAAGGGTAGTAGTTATGCTGTGATGTTAGGCCAATTTTAAGAGTTCACTGTGAGAAAATCATGATGCAGGGAAAGGGACTATCGGCGATGTATCTAAACCAGAGGGTTGAACATCCGAAATTTGGTATTCTATAGTGTATTAACAACCTTTTGGGGACAGGAGAGCGAAGAAAGCCCCTCCCTTTTCCCTGGCCAGAAAAGACCTGCAAATGGACCGACCCATCATGAAGGTTTCATACCGCGAATCCCTCCTCGTCGGAATTATCAGCTCCACCGCTTACTGCACCGTAAACCTTCACGGGCACTTGGACCTCAAAGCTTTCGGCAGGTAACCGCTCGGATGCAGCTAAAATGATGCCTCTGTCATCGCTCGATATCTCTTCCAGTAGATCATCCCAATATGCCTCTTCTCCATCCTCATGCATCAGCCTAGGTGTGATGAACTCTATGCGGAGCTTCCACTCTAGACTAACACCGCTAGTGATAAATTCCGGTGTGCTGTTTGGGGGTATAGTAGGCGAGAATGTCAGTCGTTGTGAGAACAGCGCATTTTCCGAGAAGGACGCATGCACTTTTCGGGTGACGCGGTAGATGGATGCATTGGACCGCAGAGCGATGGCTGGATCGACCTTCTCTGCTGTCTCTAAAGTGACATGGACCGAATAGCATGGAATATCCGCGTTGGTAAAGTCTATCACTGCCGATATCGTTTCCCCTAATTTGTATGCAGGGCGCGCAAGCATGATCACGGCGACTCGACGCCCGCTGCGTGCGATTTCAAATCGGTTGGCGCTCTGGTTAGTGGCGCCAGTTAGATTACTGCGAAGGATCGCAAGGTCAATAGCTTGCTTCATGTTGTGCGGTTCTTCCGCCACAGAGGACCGCCCAGGGATGCTTTCGGTGGGAGAAAGGAGACCCATACTGGAATTTTGCCGGGGTCTATCCAATAAATTATCTACGTAAGTCAAGAACTCAGCGAATTCAGGACCTTCGATATTGTTAGTAATAAGTGACTTCTTAAGTGGGGATCCATTCAGCTTTGATGGCTCGGATTCAACATTGGAGGTGCGAGCTTGGTCTCGCAAAATGATGTACGGGGACATTAAATCGTGTCCAAGAATATCTCCTCGACCTAAGGCGGAAGTTAGCTTTGAGTTAGACTAAGTCTAGGCTTGGGTAGACTTACTATTTACACTGCCAAAGACACGGAAAGGAACATCGACGTGTTTCACTTGCTGGTCTTTGGCAGAGCCCGGACGCTGGGTACCGATTGTTATATGATATGCGACTTTCATGGACCTTCCTTTGTGGGTAGGTGGTAGGCCCCGAGGTAGTGTGAAGCTGTAAGTGTAACTCCTACTCTCTCCAGGAGCCAATCGAAGATCCACGAATAAAATAGACTGAGGTGTAGTAATTAGTGGTACGATCTTCGAGCTTGCAATTCCTCTCATCTCCCGGATACTCGACGGTTCGGAGGTACCTAATAGGCCACCTAACGATTCTCCAATGTTACCCCATCCCAAAGCACCAAAAAGGCCACTTTCGCGCTTGGTTCTTTCCACTCCAACCACGCCACCACCTCCTTGGCCTCCGACCACACCTTTTCTCTTGACCTCTTCAAAAGGCGCCTGATTAATCAAAGACCCATCCAGTGTAAAAGAACCCATGATTTGTGCGTATCCCATCATAAGAGTCTCGGGAGGCTTTTGCTGGTTCGGTGGTGCCAACTGCGATCCAAGTCGTTGGTGTACAGCCTTGGAAAGAAGTCGCGCCGTTGGGGGTGCGACGTACTCGGAAGCCAAGGTCTCGCTCGAATTGTTACTCATAGAGTAAAACTCTCCGCTACTCCTGGGCGTACCGTTCAAACTTGACCCTGACAATATCCGAGCCACAGGTGAGAGGCTGTCCGGGTACGGGTTCGACGAGGAATCATCTTGCGGTTTTGGGGAGTTTCCTCGTAGTTGTGATGCTCTTGTTGTAAGAGGACTGATCGTAGCATCAGTCTGGGGAGAAAAAGCTGTGGGCTCGTTGGGGGGAGGAGCTGCTGGAAATTTAAAGTTCTGGGAAAAGGACCCTGACGGCTTTCTTGTTGTATTCTGTAGAGCGGGAGTATTTGGTGCTGTTGATACGCCAGATTTCCTCCGGCCTACCCTCATAGGAAGAGCGAAATCAGGCAATGGCTCATGAATTGTCGGCGGGGAAGAGGCGCCTCCAGACAGAGGGGAATGAAGCGTGGCGGACCGTTGACCTAGCGAATTTGCTGCTCAAATCAGCGACGGTACACAAATATTTTAGAATCATTGACTTACCTGGATATGAATTTGGCCGACCAGGGACAACCTGCAAACTCGCTGACCTCCCATGTCCTCGCATCGGGCGCCTCGGAGGGCCACTGCGATCATAGCTGACTTCGGTGGCAGCATCCGTACCTATAGAATATATTGACAGCGACCTTCCATGCTTGTGACCGGATCCTGCGCCGCCGTCGTTGAATCCTCCATTGGGTGGGATGGGAGAACGCCTCTCCGCCGTGGTCGAAGGGGTATGTAAAGATAAGGCTGGCCGATGGCCTCGAAGGTGTGGAGGGGGCAATTGTGAGCCATATGAGGAATTTCGGGATACAGAAGGTCTGGTCGAGGAATGTACTGGGGGTAGCTTGCGTTGTCTTTCCCCACCATGCGCAAAGCCATTCGGTCTCGGAGATCGGCCAGGGGAACGGTCTCTTCCATTAGGCGTGGCTACGTTCTTGAAGGTAATTACACATTCAACGTCTTCGCCAGCGAACACGGTGGATTCTTTCCATTGTACGAATACGCGTATGTTCGAGGACATTGTAGGGGCGGGCGCGGTGGTGTCGACGCGGGCGTTGGCCGCAGGACGGTGGCTGTTTGCTCATGGGAGAGGGTGGACAGCTCCAGCTAACTTATGCGACATGACTACGACCAGACATGAAGAATATAACGGCTGGTCCGAAATGAAGGTGCAAAGGTCGTGAAAGCGTTAACTGAACTCCACCACCAGCGGTGATACGGCCCTCGGCGAACGTGAGTCCGAAAGAAGTTTAGCGTGGCGGTGGCCATAGTTCCCGATCCTCGACCCTTTGAACGGTAAGGACCCTGAACTTCTTTGATACGAGCCATGGGTTTGAAAATCATAGAGGATGGTTCAAGAACGGTAGCTGCCGCTGGTGGTTCCTAATAGAGTTCCTTGAGAATATGTTGGTGGTATCTATATTATCACGTATAGTCATGATTTCGCGGCGTCGGAAGTGGGGATGCCGCTATGATATGGACCGTAGAAGGCTCTCTTGTTTTCTTCAAAGCCATATATCGTCTTGGACGAAATGAATTTCTTGTCCAAGTGGCTACATCAATACTTAATGGTTTATGTTTTAATCTCACTAAGCTCGAGAACCCACAGTCACCTCTATGCCCTGCAGTATACATTGCACAATTGAGGGCAGGACGAGCATGATAGCGAAGTTTCCACCGTCTTTACACAATTAACAAGCTAAAGCAAATACACATAATAGCGAGATCTTGGGATTATATTCGCAAGCAGAGATTGTCAAGAGATATAACACTTATTCGAGCGCCAAGACCCCTTTCACTTTAGAGTGGATGTTTGCTTTTCGTGAGTGAATAATCTCCGTATTTGGAGTTAAGGTTTTGGGCAATATACTCTGCCTCAGTGATACTGACAATATTACACGTACTTGAATTGTCGACATCTTGCACACTTGACCTGAATACGGCCAAAGTCTACTCTGGTGGGAAGAATTCTTTCCCAAACGTCATCTAGCTCGTAAGTGAAACATCAACAGCCAATGGTCAACGTCATCTGCGAATTGCTTTTTCCAACCTTCTCGCTACATTTTGAAATACTAAATGACGCGCACTGAGAGTTGACGTAGTATTTCCAGTCATTCAGCTATACGTGCCATTTGTATAGGGCCTGTGTAGGGAACATCCAAGAACAAACCCAATACGCATTTAATATGTTTACCATAGAGGCAAATTCAAAACCAGGAAAATACTGCTGGTGTCGTGCTGCGCCTCGCCGTGTTCCAGATCTCGCTGTCCAACAACAGGCGTGAGCATCCATGACCTATGACGTCACATCATCACTGTCGAGCATATATAGATGCCTTCATCTCAACTTCAACTCGGAACATCAACCCCAATAAGGCAACCTAAACATCGCGAATATCTTGAACAAACCTCGAGGCGACAAACCTCCATCAAACAACTTGAATATATATACGTTTATCCTCCCCACTAAACAATCATCATGCCCGTCGGTCAGCAAGAATCCGGTGTCACGTCCGGCGTCAAGTTCGTCACCTCAACTGTTGGAAACACTGTCGGTGGAGTCACAAATACAGTCGGAGGAGTTGTTGGAGCGCTGGGACGAGGTGTCGGAGAGACTCTAGAGGGTGCAACCGGCAGTGCCGGAAGACCAGTTGCCCGAGGGCTTGCGGACGCAACTACGAGTATCGAAGACGGCGCCAACAGGATTGCTGGAGGTGTGAAGAGAGCTGGAGAGGGAAAATAAAGGACAAGACGCTGGAGAGGAGGGATAAACGGCGCAGTTATGGGGAGATATACAGAGAGGTGGCGGAGCTTTGCGATTTTACATGGACTCGTCATCGGACAGGAAATTCGGATTGTATACCATTCAGATTGATACCAAGCACGCATAATAATAATGACTTAAGATCAATATCTCATGATTCTAAGATCTACCTTTGCTTGTCTTGTTTGTTCCCATGGTGACGCTGCAACCGACATGCGTTGGTGAGTGGAGGCATGCGTGACGAAACAGTGACCGTCGAAGAAGTGCATGCATGCAGCACACCTATTTGTTCATATAGCCCTGTTAAAAGCACAGGTCATGGAAGTCTTGTCTCTGTGCAACATCGAGATGTTCAGCCGGCTTCCAATCAATCCGACACCCAGAGCCAAACCAGGACGAAGCAGCAACCCAAACAAGAGAAACCCATATTGCGACCCTGCAAATGGCATCCTATGAGGGTGTGGATACCCCGCCATTGTACAGGTTCGCAGTCCGCATGCACGCATGTAGGCGGCACGGCGGCTCGCTTAGTGTGTCTGCAGGAATGCGACGGGGCGAGATCAACATGGAGAAGGTTGCTGCGTCAACAAGGTCTCGGAAAGCGAGGACATCTGACGGGCATTGATTGAAAATCGCATTTGCAATGGAAACGGGCAAGGTGCGAGAGGAAAAGAACGGAAAACGAAAAACGGGGCGGTACTGCGTGGCATCACGATGGATCGATGGAAACGTTGAAACAGACCAAAGAGGTACACCTACATAGGTACGTACCACTGTACCCACTGACATCATAGCACGGGTTGGGACAGCGGCTGGCTATCGATAGCAAGAAAAAAGCACCGACTCTCCTCGGGGGGCTTCTACTCTCGTCTGGTGCTTTAAAACGTCCGCGAGTCGAGCGGCAACGATGGTTTGAAAAAGGTCAAAGAGGTGTTCCAAAGAATTGCAAGAGACCAAGTGGAGGCGGTGGAGGCGTCGGATGGGTATCGCGGACGATACCCAACCGTTCGGCAATCGGTGGCTGAATTGAGCCACACTACCCCACAATTCTTGACCAGGAGGCGGGTAATCGAGATGCATGTCTAGACGTCAACTCCTCCATTCAGCACTCTCTGAGAAACGGGAAAGCTTAGTCCCTCCTCCTCACTGGTCAATTGCAACAAGTCCGACGCAATGCACTACTGCTTCACTAGATTAATCCTGCAAGCGTTTGCACCACCCGTCTCAGCGCTTCTTGACACATCTTTCCCCTTCCAGTCCGCCGCTGCAGCAGATGCTACACAATCAGGCGAAGAATTTCGCCGCATCGAGACACTAACACCTGTTTGCTATGCCTCCGGTTGCCGGGATACCAGGATGGCTCTGCTGCTTTCTGCTGCTTCACCAGCCTGGGTGCCCCGTCTTGTACTCGAGTACCACCTGCTTTGTTCTGTTTCCGTGGCCTCGTGATGCTAACTCCATGCTCAGCCGCTCTCCGATAGTGAATTTAGCCTTGCCACTGGACCTGCAGACTGGCTGCAAGTGGCTAAAAGCTAAGCGTGAGCAAGCTATCGATACAAGAAAAAAGGTCGGCGGGAGGTGGGGATGGAGGAGGGGGTCGGTGGTGTGGAATGCACAGTGATCCTGGCCAACAAACATCCCCATCCATTAGCCGTTACCTCCCCAGCCTCCAACCTCTCAGCTGCATGACAGCGTAAGCTAGAGAGCTGTTGAACTCTATTGACGCGTGGATCATGATCGACCGTCATGCCCCCGGTTTTACCGCTTGCATTTGGATTCCCATTCTGAGACCTGCGATGAAGTCAGCGTCCCTTGACTCTATTTAATCCACCCGCATACCCCGCCTGTGTATTTTCCATCTTGTTTTTTTGATCAAAACCCTGTGCATATATCGTTTCGTTGTGCCTGTTGTATCCAATTGCCTGGTTTGATACCTCGTTCATCAATCCGGTCCCTCGTTCAGTTATACTGTAACCTAGCTAGCACATACCCCCCGTATAGTATTAGTCTTGATTCAATTAGTCAAGATGAAGGGCTCTCTCGCTACCCTCGCCTTCGTGGCGTCTGCTTTGGCAAACCCTATGCCTCAGGCAGTGACCTCTGCCGTTGCTCCCGAGGCATCAACCCCCGCTGGATGCTCCGACTCTCGTGATGGCGAATTCCAGATCACCGTCGTTAATGTCACTTCCTCGTCCGCTAAGCGAGGTGTTGAAAAGCGTCAGGGTGGAATCCTGGAATGTAGTCTTGCTGACGGCGTCCTGAAAGATCAGGATGGTCGCACCGCATACATTGCCAGCAACTACCAGTATGCAACTTACGAATTGTATTACACAAGTATCCAAGCTTACAATTGATCTTCTAGATTCCAATTCGACTCCCCGCCTCAAGCCGGCGCTATCTACACTGCCGGATTCTCCGTCTGTGAGAACAACACCCTTGCTCTTGGCGGCTCCGCCATCTTCTACCAATGCTTCTCCGTCGACAAGTACAATCTCTACGACCGTAACTGGGGCGAGCATTGCAATGCCGTCTACATATACGCTCAGGGTGGCAGTGGCGGTGGTGCTCCGGTACGTTATTCTCTGACTGGCGCATGTTTGCGCACGTCACGTGTTTCACCATACTAACCCATCCCAGCCAGCAACACAGTCGCCCGACGGACAGCCCGCCGTTCCTACGAACCCTGTCTCACAGAGCCCAGATGGTCAGCCTATAGCGCCTACTGGAGCCCCTGTGTCACAGTCTCCTGGTAAATATACCCCTGCTCAACCGCGCCATCAATCCAGCTACCATTCCATTCTTTCTGATTGTCCCTTTTGTTCTTTGTTCATCTCTTCTTTCTTTGACTAACATTTCATTGAGATGGGCAACCAATTGCTCCCACTGGTGCTCCGGTTTCACAATCTCCTGGTAAATACCACCCTGTTGTCATTTCAGTGTTTTCCATTCACCCTCCAACAATCTTTCCCCTTCTAAATTGTATTATTCTTTTCTATATTTCTTTAACTAAAATCTCCTTGAGATGGGCAACCTATCGCTCCCACCGGTGGTGCGCCAGTTTCACAATCTCCTGGTAATTATTCCCTTGTTCAGACGATTAAAGTGTTTCTCTTTCAACTCTCCACCTAATTCTCCCTTTGGGACCCCATGTACTATTTCCCTATCTCATTCAACTTACAATATTCTAGACGGGCAGCCAATCGCTCCTACGGGTGGTGCTCCGGTTTCACAGTCTCCTGGTAACCAATCCCCTGTCTAAGCGCTGAATCTGTACCCTTCTACTCATCACCCCCTTTTTTCCATAATTGCTTTTCCTATCTCTTTTCCTATTACTTACAAAATATCAGACGGACAGCCCATCGCTCCTACTGGTGGTGCTCCAGTATCTCAGTCTCCTGGTAATTTTCCCTTTGTCTGAGTTTCGCTTTTGAGCTTCGCAATCATTTGTTTCTCTTTTCCTTTATTTTTCAAATTTTTGGTTTTCCTGGATTTCCCCTGCCCAGTCATGCACTCTTCGGCTTCTCTAGGGCTTCTACTGACAGCCAAATTTAGATGGACAGCCTATTGCCCCAACCGGCGCCCCAGTCTCTCAATCTCCTGGTAAGTACACCCGCACTCAGCCTACCGCATTCTTCTGTTAACAACCCCCTAGATGGTCAACCCATAGCACCCACAGGCGCACCTGTTTCTCAGAGCCCTGGTAAATACAATACTGTCTTAGTACAATAAATCTGAAACTGACTTTTCTCAAGACGGACAGCCAATCGCACCCACCGGTGCTCCGGTTTCTCAGTCTCCTGGTAAATATCCCCATTCACCCCTCCCACATTTCCAATACTAACAACCCATTAGATGGCCAACCCATAGCTCCAACTGGTGCCCCAGTTTCCCAGAGCCCAGGTAATTACACCTCCACCATTCCCAAGATCTTCAACTCACATTTACATCAGACGGTCAACCCGTAGCCCCAACTGGCGTCCCCGTCTCCCAAAGTCCAGGTACATACCCTTCCCTGTCCTCCATCAACCCCTCCGTCCCAAAAACCCTTTCTAACATCCCTTTCCAGACGGTCAACCCATCGCCCCCACCGAACCCGCAAACCCCGTCGTCCCCGGCAATGCCACCGTGACGACCGGCGGTCTCCCAGAATTCACCGGCGCGGCCGCAACCCCAGTCTACGGACTCGGTGCCCTCGCTGCAGGTGCCATGGGAGTTCTCGCTCTCCTATAAACCAGTACTACTTTATTTTCCCCCTAGCCCTCTTCTTATGTGTTGTGGAATGTGTTGTTTGCTCGCTTGAGGGTAATACCTCATCGTAACCACGTGTTCCACATACATCGGCAGCTGAAGACCTGGGGTTGAAAAAAGTTTGGTTGGAAAGGAAGCAAGAATCCTATTTTTCATGATGTCAATGTGTAAATTGGATGGGAATGGAACTTAATTCACGGTTTAAATGAACGGAAATGGGAATATGGGAATATGGGATCCTAATTGAATGTGGAAATGTGTAATTATTGCCATTTTTTTCCTCTCACATATCTTAGTGTGTTGTGCGTGTTTGGGGGCACACCCATCATCGTCATCATATCAGTTAGTAATGTAATAATTTGAGGGAATTGTAACGTAATGCATTTGCTTGGATGGTTGGTGATTTGAGTGATGTGTTGTTATTTTGAAAGTCTTCTTGTCGTCAAGGAACTATCAAGATGCCCTCTACTATGTTTGGAGTCAAGTGACTGCTTTTAACGTTCCCCTATACCCACAATGCTGACACCATATAATCATTCACTGGACTAATAGAACAGTAATCATGTTGTGTGGTCATTAATGGTACCCCTAAGCTGGAGTCCATGTTTTTTCTCATAGCTGTGGGTGGCGCTTTCGGACCGTTAGCAAGGAAAACAGGCATTCAATCCACAACTTCCGCATTGAAGGCAAGCATCAAGTTCATATGCCCTAGTTGTCTTGTTGTAGTGCGCGATGACCAAATATATCTGATATGATGGAGAAGAAGCCTATCAGCTGACGGAAAGGTGAGAACAAGCATAGTAAAACGGGTATAGTGTGAATGATATGGGCCCAAGCGGGGAATTCATTTAGGACGAAAGGTAGCATGGGAGCTTCAAAAATGACCATTAATGTTGGATCTATTGCGGGAGCACGCAATTAGACAGCAATCAGTTTGACTTATTGAATGCTCCTGTGTTCAAATATGTACCGAATAAAGATATCATTAACCAAGTAGAAAACCCACTAGAAAACTAGATAGACAAAATGTCGTTTTTGAGGCAATCCTGACTGTTTTACTGCTGTGGCTCGCCTTGCTATCACCTATCTTTAGAATCCCTCATCCTCTAATCACAAACCAGGTGCCTAACAACCTATTACCACAAGAGAGCGAACAATTTCCACTACTAGCGATTTTCTAACAGTAACTGTGGGATAGATTTAATTCCTACGGCAAAGCACTGATCACTCAAGGCAGCCTCCATGTACTAGCCGTGAGCAGCGGCAGACACTATATCGATTAGCTGCTATGTTCGGGAGGATAAGTTGGCGAGACCTAAGTCAATTCATCGTCAAAAAAATAGTTCTAGTCGCGTCCCTATGGACATATGCGGTCCGAGTTTACAAGGTCCTCATCCTGTTCAGAAAACCTTCACCAATGTCGGCGTATAACATGTCAAGGCCAGAACAATGTGCTTCTAACTCTACACTTTTACAATGGTAAGAGAACCATCCCTTAGGCTTGAACCTTGGTCAGCGGGCATATAAGCGTTAGGSGAGCCAGTCTGATAAAATACTGATCCGTAAAGTTGTAATGGCTCCGCAATAGCTAAGAGGGGCATACTGTCGTGGAAGAGCATAATAAAATGGCTCCAACTCGCTCTAAATTTTTATTGTTATAGAGTACTATAAAGGGAATATCATTGTCATTCTTATTGATAGCAACAAAGTTGCATGTCACCTTAATAAGCATCTTTGGCAGTCTGACATTGTTTGTGATTTGATAACCTGTGCCGAGCGAACACCTTTAGAACAAATAGTTATGTTAGAGCGACCTCGACCACTCTGCTTATTTAACTTAAGGGGTGATTTTGTTGACGAAATTGATCAAGACTGATCGAGATCGTCTGATCGGCACGGCCGTAGTTCATAGCCAGAATACTCTTGGATGCATAACAACTTTTACTGCCTAATGGTGGTGTAGGACACTGGGAATCGGCCAGGGCTTTGGCCATTGGTATCATCACGAATTCAATAGCAGCATGTACCATGGACGGAAAATAAAGTCTAAGATGCCATTGAGGCCTTTGAGCTATTCACAATACGTAGTACAACCCAGACCGGGATATTTTTGGCAAGAAGAGAGAAATGCTTAGAGAACAGAAAGGTCGCCGAATTTCTCCTGTAAAATTGTGAGTAATTGCGCCATTCCTGCCAACTAGATGCACATACCTTGTAGCCCGGTACACCCCAGCGGCCCTTGGAGACGAGCTGCTCAGTGCGCTGGTCAATGTCTGGCTGGGCGGCCGCAACCTCGTCCTGGGTTTTCCATTAGCATTTGATGCGTTTCCATCAACTTATCCAAGTGATACGTACCACAGTGAGGTCCTCAAACGGTCGTGCCTCCTCAATGTTCTTAAGAGTCTTCTCCAAATCCCTCAACTCCTTGTCAACAACACTCTTGGTCTCCTCGGCGCTCTTAACTGCCTGGGCCTCAAAAGCCTCAATGGCCTTGATCTGCCTGTTGACGTCGTATGTCTGAGGCTTGAAGGCGCTGAAGCTTCTCTCAATCTCGTCAACAATAGCGGTGTTCTTGAGGACGGATCGGTAGTGGGCGAAGTCAACGGTCTGGGACTGTTCGGATAGGGCGTTTACTTTGCGGCGGGCATCATCGTTGCGCTTTTTGAAGGCCTGCAGGGCGGCAGCAGTGTTGCCTCTGAGGCCGAGCTGCGTGCCGAGCTTGGTCCAGTCGAGCTTGAGGGCGGCGCTGCGCTGTTAGAGATGGTTGTGTTAGTTTTCTGGTTCAGAGCGAAGGAGTGCAATTGAGGCGGAAGGGGGTGGTGTGGAGAGTGCAATTGAGCTTCATTGAGCTTTCGAGGGCGCTTATGAACTGGGTGAACGTACTCCGAGAGCCATTTCGATGGATTAGGACGGTGATGGGGTGGAGAGGGTTTTCGTGATGGAAGGTGAAGTTCTCCGGTTGTCCTGCCGCAACCGCACCTTGAGGCTTGGCGCGGTATGCGAAAAAGGATCTAACCGCATTTGAAGGGCATCATCGAAGCGTTGCTATCCATCTGCAGTCTCTCACGGGTCACAAGCTCCGATCGAACGCTAACTCAAGTTCTTATTTACTGAGAGACATTAATGGCCATATAGGCCATACATTGCTCTTCGAACCAAATGATCTCACTACAATCATTATACTACGCCGGAGATTCTTCGGGATACATATTGTTCTTCACACAGGCAAGCTATGTGAGACCTCGGATAATATTCATGTGCAATACAGATAGCAAACAAATGCGTGGGTAATTCCATAACATTCTTGAGAAGGCCGGTCGTGCCATGGGGTGGACAATGTTCAATGTTGCATAAGCAAAACCCATCACAATATAGCGAGTCACCATCAATCAGATTTGTTAGGGGTATGTGATGCCTGTATCACATAGGCGGAATGATCATTTTTGAATTCCTCTTGTACATGGTAGTAGAATTGCCGTCGACTCCTGAACGCTCAAGGAGACCATCCGATATTCCCATTGAGCAAGCTGGCGAGGCCAACCTATATGCTGAGAGCCATGATGGAATTGACGATGTCGTTGTCATTTTCCTTGAGGGCCTTAACAGCCTTCTTCCTCGACACACTCGCCTGTTGCATAACAAGCTCAATGTCCTTGGCTTCTAGACCGGAGTCATCGACTTCCTCGCCATCATCCTCCTCTTCCTCCTTCTTATCCTCGACGGGGGCCTTGCCCTTGCCGTGATCATGGTCATGGTCGTGACCGGAGTGGTCGTGGGCAGCGGCCTCGGCATTGGCAAGCTGCTGGGCAGCAGTAGCCTGAGCCTGGGAGTTCAAGTCCTCAATCTTTGCCTCACCAAAGATGCTATGACGAATCAGCAATCATGCTTCATAAGCTACCGCAGAGTATAACATTACATCCAAGTGTTGCTTGAGGGAGACTTGTAGACATCAGGCTGGTTGATGACGAAGAGAATCTGTCAATTAAAAGTCAGCACACTTAAGCTCGAGCCGAGCAATGGATGCATGATGTCTTGTGGGACCTCATGGAAATCAATTGTGAATCCTTTCACTCACGTTCTTTGGTCGGCGAAGCGTAACTCGAGTGATGCCCTCGACGTGCTTAAGTCCAAGCTTTGCGATGGCCTTTCGAGCCTTCTTCTCATTGCGGGAGTGGACGGCGACGGAGGCACCTGCGGGGATACCAGCCTCACCAGCACCCTCACCCTCAGAGTCAGAGCTGGACTCTGCGTCCTCGACCTCTGCGCCCTTCTTCTCGGGCTCGTCCGGGAGTTCTTCAATGCGAGGGTTTGCCATGATGTCGTGTGTGGTGGAGTAGTCAAGGTGCAGGTGGGCTCGGAGAAGTTGGGGTTAGCCAGCCAGAGCTTTCGCGGTTTTCGCTTGTGGGCAATTTAGCGAGGAGCTCAAAGTGACATTTTAGGCCCGCCCTGGGGTCTGCAAGGTACGTATGAAATCACTGCATTTTGAACACAACGACATGGAGAATATTTAGGATATCATTTGCTGAATTTGATCACGCATTTTCATGAACTATTGGAATTGACTCTTTTTTGCTACATTATGTTCGCATAAGAGAGAGCCGTCTTAACCTTCCGATCCGAATTGCACCATGCCAACCATGAAGAATTCACCTGAATATAGGATTCGAATTTTGAATGCCCTGGATAGCCATTCGGGATGCTCGTGAAATGCAAATGACCTTCCGCTGCCAGCCCGAAAGCATCGACTCTCCACACCCCAACCCCTCTCGAAGAAAAGCGTCTATGCCTTTGAGCGAACCTTGGCAAGGGTCTTGCGGACCTCGAAGCGTGCCTGTAGATTGTTGTTAGCTAGAGTGTTCTCCCTAAATCTAGTATTTCGAGTGCGATTCAGAGGCCAGGTGAATTGGCACCAAAAGTCCAAATCACACAACAACGCGAAAAGGGTAAACCCACCTGCTTCCTCAGCTTCAGAACTTTGAACCTCTCGAAGTCGTTTAGTTGCCTTCGCTTCTGGAACTGAGCGCTCTTCTTTGCCCAGGAGCTCTCGCCGAACTTCTCATCGACCTTGTTCTTCTGCCACTGCGACTTGACAAATCCATTACCGGCGGCGCGTGGGAGCTTGGGGATGACGATCGGGGTCAGAGAAAGGTTGGAAAGGGAAGCGGAGTGCCTGGGAACAGCTCCCTTCTCAGACGGTCCATGAACGAGCACCTAAGTCTGAATGAGCACTTCCAATTTTTTCAAACGAAACCACCTCCAGAGGGGCAGGAAAGCATACACGCTTGTGGTCGATGATCTCGACGATGGTTGCTAACCGTCCCTCATAAGGTCCTGAACCGAAGAGGACGACACGGCCGACCTCGACAAACCTCCACTGGCTCGTTGTGATATCGGCGTCACCCATTTCGACGATTTTTACTGCAATTTGTGAATTAGAATACGAGAGTATGAGCGTGCGTGGAGTCGAAGCGTACCGGTCGGAAATAGGAGTCGGGCGTTGGTTGATGTTGTCGAAGTGGTATTGCAGTGCTGTCGGGTGTGGTCGAATTTCGAAAAGTGAGTGCCAATGCCAAGACCGTTAGCGAAGCGCGATCCCTGCTCGGTGACTTTTTTCTTTCGCAACCACAGAGCTCCTGTCTTCTCCCATCGCTCACCACACAACACACAAAGTTTGTCAACAACATCCTCATCGCTTGAGGCCTTGCAGTGATGCCCAACACACCATCCAACGAGGTGCCCTGGTCCTCCTGGAAAGTAGACATGTGTGTCAAATGACTGCCTTTGGATACGAGCAGTCTCACAATCGGCTTGCTCGTCGCTCGCAGACTCCGCACCTGACTGCTCAGCAGGTTCCAAGGTTTCTTCTGATCAGAATTTGATGTTAGTTAATGGTAAGTACCAACGCTCACTTTATTCCTCTCCCTCTCCCCATCTTCATCCAATGATGACGTAATTTGCGATTGAGTTCTTCGCCGGAGACCCTCGCCGGGGTCTTGTCAACGGTGTTGAACCTATGATATTCAATTCTTACATATTCTGAGCAACTTAAATTCACCAAACGGCTTGCACAATCATTTGTCGATGGTGGACAAGAGCTGACTCCATACAGATCATGAAATATTCATTATACGGCTCGCTCGCGCCTTGCGAGTCGTTCAATGTCGGAACTACTCAACAACCAATGAATCTAGCACCAACTCGACTAGCCAATCGTTCCGGTACGCTCGACTCTTTTCTTTCGTGTCCTCCTTCCGATGATTAAAACCCTTTGCCTAGATAGTAAATGACTCTTCGAGTATGATTTACTTTTTTATCACCAAGATCACTGAGGATATACAATACGTTCGGCGTCGTCGTTCATGTATCTTTACTTAGACCATTACTGACGATACATCCAGATTTAAGGGTCCTCCATCTTCTCTTTGTTTACTTCGGGCAGCAGAAAGCATCCGAGTTGGAGACTTGAATTGAAACAGACATCTTGAAATACAGAATTATATATTGAAGGATCCTATCTTTGCACGCTCGCTGTGCCCTTTGCCGATCTGTGATGAGCAAATATGATCTCGTTAAGCCTCTGTACTGACAACTACTTCCGGGCCTGCTTGGGTGTGATTTTCTACGAACGTTCGATCCATACGGATAGTAATCCTTCGGCCGTAGTTGCGATATAGCCTTGAGAGCAACTCTCGCAGCATATTATCAAATATAGCACGAGTGTCAAATTTGGGCCCACTGTATGGAAATGGAACTATCCGGCTCCAGTCGGTCTCGCCTTTTAGGTAGAATTCAAGTGAGAATTCGTCCGCCTTCTTCAGCATGCTCTTCAATATCTCGCCCTTGTCACTATTCTCAGCTTCCTTTTCAGCCCACTGCCAGAGTGTAGGATCATGCAGATCTAAGATTTCTCGAGACGTCTCGCTGTACAGGATTTGAGCATTGAATAGTAAATGACGAACAATGTGCAAATCGCAGCCACATTCGATCACCGCATGCCGAAGTATATCAGTTGTCAACGCCTTTCTGACCCCCAACAATACTGAAAGTGCTGCAACAGCATATTCATTTGATTCCGTGATTGCGTCTTTTAGCCCATCCTTAGCAATTTCACCTGCCATGCTGCCATGCCAGTCAATCTCGCCGTTTAGCGATACAAGTACGTATAATAAAGATGCTTTATCCTTGGTCCAGGGGCCATGGAGAAGTTTCTCGGGGATTCGGAATGCTTCCGCGAATGATAGGTATGTGATTTTCGTGAACTTATAGGGCCATAATCCGTCAAAATAGCTCACATCTGGCACCGTGACACCCGTCTTCGCCCAGGCTTTGCCTCTCTGCCTGACAAGAGCTTCGTGTGCCTTTTCTACGTAAGACAGGAAGAACGGCCAGGTAAAGAACCGAGAGGCGAGAACAGAGGATTGTACATTTGCGTCGCTAGTGTTGCGGCGATCTCGATAGTTTGTCCTATGGTCCACGGTATGAAAAAAGGCTCGCATACAATATTCCAAACACACAGCTTTGGATGAAAGTTTTTGGCCTATATCCGGAGAAGCTCGTGGAAGCGACGTGTTCATACTGTAGAGAAATATCATCTCAAGCAGTTCTTGAGGAAGTCCTTGTAAGGATGGCATGGCTGGKATAATATTTTTCTTCAAAGTGAGGAAAGATGTTGACCGTGTCTTTGCGTTTCGGGCTCGTTTCGGGCCGGTTGATAGTGATGCCTGAGATTGAGATACAAGAGATCGATTGCGTTTCTTCCCTCGTACTCTGACAGGTGTCAGGTCCATTTTTGTAGGTTGAATTGGTTCAGGCAACAGTATAAGATTTGAGCTTTCACCATTTCACTTATGGCGATGGTGTGGCGCAAACGCGTCAACGTCCCTGTGCACGGACCATATGTGGCTTAACTCCCTCTTGGCCGGTTCCGGGATTTTTGTTCTTCTTGTCTGTAGTAAACAAAGCGCAAGAAACACAACCGCTACACCGACCTACCGATCATCTCCATATACTCTCACCAGCCATGCAGGTTCACGCTGTTCCAGACTCAGAACGAGCGTTTGACTCAACCGGAAGGAAGCTGCCCTGGGCATACGAATTTGCGGAGTAAGTAATCTCCTTACTTCCTCTCCCACTGGAATCGCATTTTCCCTTCATTCGCTCTTCAAAGTTCTAGTCGCATGTACTCGAACCTAGATACGCAAGCGACCTGGATAGTATGGGATGCGCTTGCTTTGCCTCGATTTGCGCGCCTATCTTCATGGTTAAGCTGACAATCCAATCACTCTAGCTCGGAACATTCGCAACGTCGCATTCCCGAAGAAAAGGGCCCCTTCGGAAAAGCTCGAAAACGTGGAACATCTCGTAGTAAAACGGCTACTCCTGCTCGTAAAGAAGACCAAGCCAAGGTCGATAATCTCCGCGTTATCGATGACATCTTTGCTCGGCAGAAGGTAGTAGAGGAGAAAAAGGAATCATTGCGAGTGCGCAAAGCTTCTGGACCCTCTGCATCGCTACCAATATCCTCGTCTGCGCCGAATCTCTTAGAGGGGGGGCCACTTGGTGCCTCATTTCAACCTGGGGCATCGTCCAACCCAACGCTTAAGGAGCCTACGGAAGTAATACTTTATGGATACGGTAATGAAGTACAATGGGCTGCAATAGACTATTACGAGAAGGTATCTGGCGGTATGATATATGAGGAATATGACCGACAACCCCCTGGGGCACGGTATAATCTATCACTAAGCCAACAGAAGGCTTCCTCTTACCGGTCTCTTTCCAAGGTCGCCCTAAGAAAGGTCAACGAGTACGTTGGAGGGGAGCATTGGATAAAAGTCACTTTCGATTCTCCAGAAGCTGCAGAGCGGGCGTGTCATTATTCACCCCATGTCATCCAAGGATTCACTGTTTTCGCGGAGCGGTATCGAGGTACTGGACCTAATGCGGATAGAGCACTTCGCTCCTCAGTTGGCGCTCAAACGTCACATACTGCATCCCCTAATACTGTGTCTTCCACGACATTACCTTTCGGTACTTCTTCGGCGACGGTTTCATCGGCAACGGCGACAGGATCCGTGCCCGCATCTATGCCACCAAGGATGGCATCAGAACCGGTGCTACGCGGTGCCTTCCCCGTAGACGATGAGCCCACTATTGTCTCTCATCAATCTCAGGCCGCCGCTACTACGACTACCTCCTCACAACCACCACAAGGAGCGGGACGCACCACTTTGCGAATCAAAGGGGCAAAGCCAGCCGTTCTTTTACCTCAGGAGAAGGCATTCCTTCCTGCTGCTCCACGATGGCAGCAAACATTTGGGAACTGGCCTATCATTGGTTGGGTCGTGGGATCAAATCACGGTATAATTGGAGATCAAGTCCCGAGAAAAGAGGATGGAAGTTTTGACAGTGCAAGCGCGAGCCTCTACTGGCGTGTTTGGTATGCCGTAGACTCTTGCTTCGGGACGGATTTCTGCGGAGTCAAGGATGCAGAGTACGATGAATAATCGAATCAAATGTGAAATCCGGCGGAATGAGAGCATTGGGTGGCGTTCAATGGAATTTGCATTATTAGCAACGGAGTTACGGAGCCTTCTCGAAACAATCAATGTCAATCAATCCTGTAATCTACACACCACAGCTGACCGGAGGAAAATTGTGACCATGCAGTTGGGAACTGAAATTATAATACCATCCACTCATGACCGGAGACTATGTCATTGTTAGACAGCATACTTCCAGATCATCTAGGCCCAGCCAATCTTCATTCCCGAGTCCTCTCCCGAAGCGTCTGTTCTTTGCCCGGTGGTGCCCGGTTGCCTCTCTTCGCACCTATGGATTCTGTTGCCTTGTCCATTCTCGATATCACTATTCGTCACACTTGTGTCAGGCAACCTGAGTAACCCGTGTGCGGGATCTTCAAAGTATTGATAGTAGGGTGGTGCGGCAAGAGGTCTATAGAGATGCAAGCGAATCATCCCATGCATATGCGGAAGGAACATGAACCTAGTCAGTTCGGACATATCCTGTCGGTACATAGTGAGCTGAAATGATGCAGTGTGGCGGAAATAAGTTTATTACATCAACATGGACCGTGTGAGGGATGTGATGGGGAGAGGGCAGGTTCAACGAACCATAACATGAATCGCCCCAGGGATGTGATGTGGATCAGTGACAACGGTCCACGCCTTGAATTACTTGGCAAGTCTATCGTGATATTGTCAAGGGTGTTGAGGGTGGCGGGCCTGAAAACAAGGCCAAACCATCGAACACATCGGCTACGCCAGATCGAAAGAAGCTGGTAGGGTTTCAGATGCACGCGGGGAACATATGCAGGTTTACGAAGTTGACGCCATGTTTCAGTGAATTTACCAGGAAATCCTTTCTCGAAGTGGATATAGCTGAATGATGTTGCCTCGATGCGTATACGGGACAAGGGTCTGCATCCGATGATGGCCCAGGACAAGCGCCCAGTGGGACTTCGGAGATGACTGCCGAGATGTTGCTGTACCTGAAGTGGAAACGACAGCAGTCCACATTGGGGGCAGAACTCCCTTTCGGGGGCTGTTAATCTTATCGTATTCCTTCGATTGGTGGAAAGCTTACAGATGCGGGATCCCGGTCTAAACTGGACATGAGTGTGACCTGTTGGAGAGCTGTCGTACCCTGTTGCAATTGTATTGCTCAGCAGTTTCAAGAATAATTTCACTGTGTTGACCAAGATAGCACGACCACCCAAAGCCCAAAGGACTCGCCGATGGCTTCATCAACCGGCTTGAAGCGTTTCCGGTGGTGGGTTCTTATCCAGTGAGTTGATCCAGAGTGAACACCAGCCTGAAGCTGAGGAGCCAGATAACTGGGAAACGTATAATATGAGAGCCGGGCACCCCCATTGGCAGAAGGCCCCTACGTTGCGGAGGAAAACAAAATGCAACGTAGAAACGCCCGTTGTGCTGTGGTCAGAGAGTGCATGCTGAGTAGATGGGATGCGACTAGCGGGCGATCATCAAATGCTTGTCTCCCGCATGCGAGGCCCAGAAGTAGCCAATCGCCCGATGTACGGCTCTGAAATTGAGTCAGGTCGTCAGCTGTCATAGCTAGAAGCGAACGGCGGCCGTGGTCGCGGTGCTAGGGTTTCCAAAGCATGGGAAATTCTCCATCTTACCGCTCTGCATGCCTGCACCTCGCGTGGGTAAGAGCAAGGGGGTGTCCAGCCTCATCCCTTGAACCTGCTGGCACGGCCCCCATTCTTGAAACATACGACCAATGACGGAGCCGCATCGAAGCCGTTTTGTTTCTTCCGACCCCAGACAAGTCCCGAGGAGGCCACTTGAGGCTCTCTATTGTGCACTAGTCCGTCACACACTACATATCCGTTGAGAAGCACGGCCACAGCACAGAGCAGGGGCCCGAGTAGTCCGAGACAAAGGGAGCGCCGCATCCTGTGGCTGGTGGGATGGCCTTGAGTGGTGGTTTGGGATCGGTAATGAGGTCTTCCGGCTTCATACTGTTACCGATGAGAAGCCAACATTTTGATTTACCAGCTTGACGGATTGCGCGACGTTGAGAGTCGAACAGCACAGTGTGCGGCGCAAACAAACAGCGGTGAATTGAATGATGAAGTTGGGGCTCAGCCACTCCGCCAAGCTTGCAACCGCCCAACTAGCCACCGCACGGACCGAAACCGAACCTCACCCAAGCCTACTTTCCCACCAAAACCTCCACTACAGTCCGTATCCATCAGCCTACATCAGCACCAGCCGCATCAGAGGCCTCTTGCTCACCCCCGCGCCTATTTTACGATATAGTGTGGCACCTCTCGTCGTTATACGGCCGGAAACATGAGTTTCCGAATGTCTGAAGGCTACATCCGCATCATAGTACCTGGTGCTAAACACTACAGTAGTATTCACAGCTGAGTGCTGCGCGTTGCATCCTGAGGCCTATTGCTACAAACATGCTCTTGTCCGAGCTCCCCCGCGTGCAAATTGGGCCAGCTGCCGGGCCATGATGCTCCACTCATCCATCTTAGCGGAACTTTTTGGCCCGTTCAGGACGGCATGTCTGCTCACCATTCCCTATCCTGCCATACCTGTGGCTTGAAACGCTTGCCGGCTAGTTTTGATATTGCCCATAGCGTTGGGGATCGCCCGTTCCTGGCTGCATATCCAACCACTGACGAGTCATAGAGCCCTGTCTACGGCTCACGGGCGCACCATCTCACGCAACTTACCTAGATAGAGAGACGGGAGATCCGCGTGTTCCAAGTCCTGATCACAACCATGTCCTTGACAGCTGCTTTAGTGACGTTAAACACTGATTCAAGTCCAGCGCTTGACTACAGTCGGGCTGATACCTGTGCTTCTCCCTGGGTCAGATCTCACTCCCCTTACCCAGTGCTCCCTTCATAACCGTCTCTGTCTTCATTCCTATTGCCTTCTCCCTGTATTACCTTGCATTCATCACACCGTAGCTTCGGAGCTTTGACTGTTTTGGTGTTTTGTTCAATCAAAGGGTTTTCCAACCTCATCAGAGTGGAACATGGTTCATCATTTGCACCAACATTTACGCCAATCTCCCGCCCCTTGAGCTTTATTGAAGCCTCAAAAATCGGACTCTGGTATGTATAAATGGTGCTACCCTTTGGTTCAAACCATGGATCCATCAAAGCTAGAAAAAACTCCTCCTCTCTCTTCTCCAGAATCACTTCGGTCTTCTTCTTCGCTTCTCAGTATACCGCCATCAAGCTACCTAACAGTACCAAGCAACAGACGTTCAAAAACAGTATCATTCCTGCCCGGACCCGGCACACTTGACAACAGCACAGAGTGGTGGGATAGTTCATCGAGCAAAAGTTCTACTCAGCTTCCAATTCCTCTTATACGCGAGCCCTCACGCAGTGCGACCCCAACTGCGAGAGAACGTTCGCAGTCCCCAACGGAAAGAAAACGACAATATCGTGAACCATCGTATATGTCTGTGTATTCAACATCCTCTGCAGATTCAGAGCGCAGTACATACAGCAATCCTCCAGCAAGGACGTACCGTGTTCCAACATTTCAAGCAATGTCGTCTCGCAGAATTTCAGCGGTATGCAAAGATGCAATCTATTTTAGCTTATCAACAACCACTAATATTGAACAGGCTGAGAAGGATCAAATGATCCAGACGCTTCAATCACATCAAGTCAACACTGTGGTCGAGCTCCGCCGGATTGAGAGGGTATTTGCAACCCTTGGCTCCCCAGACGTTACTGAGCCTATGACCGCAGCCTGTAAGTTGTGCCATCGTATCGGAGTCTAGATGTGGCTGATTACTATCAGGGTCCTATTACGTCAACTCTCACGGCCTGCTTACCGAACTACGGGGCCTAACGAAGAATTATCCATTCAGGTATCAGAGCCCCAGCCTACTTTCTGACCAGTGAGATTTTTCGCTGACGATTTTTTTTAATAAACATAGTTCTGAGTGCATCGAGGAGGCTAAGAGACGCGTTTACACTGATCCTCAAAGCAACAGAAGCTGGAACTTCTGCTGGCTAGTCCTGTCAAAAATTCAGAACGAGTGGGTCGCACTTAGAATACATTTGGAGGCGACTCTGTAGAGCTAACATTCTTTAGTAAACTCGTTGGGCACTATGCCTATTATCAAGCGACGCAACCAACCATGTGGGGAGGTCGAACTCCAACCGAAGACGGAGTGAGGCAACTATCGGAGGCATTCGTCAACGAATGGGAATGGGCAGTGTCTCAGATGCTCCGACATTGGAGTCAGCCACCAACTCGCTAAATCAGCACTATACTTTACTACCAAAGCCTCCCGATCGATGCGGTCGAGCCTTTCCCTAAGCTACAAGTAGCTCCAATACCTTCATGTTTCTCTTTCCTACCTTTTAAGCCAGTTATAGTTCCCCTCTCTGAGTCCTTCGTTTCGAATATTTACATCTATCCTCTAAATCTTGAGGCTGCGCCTGGATTCTGTTATATGTATCACGTGGCCAATCTCATCACACTAGCACTACTGCACGAAAAGATTTCTTTGGAACGAGTCATTTCCTGCCTAGTAACTTTTCTACATTTTTTTCCTATTTCGTAGTCTCATTCCTTCTAGAGGAGGTACTCTAAATTTTCAAATCTTTCGTTGACGGTCTTCGTGCGTGTCGCGCTTGCAAAAGGGTATCCTTCTCTTCATATGTTCATATTCTCCAATTTCGCTAGTCAGGAGTGCTTAAGTGCGCAACCCCCATTATTAAAGTATCATCGACACGATAAAAAGATAAGGCAGTACCCAAACAATCAGATTCGCTCCAGCGTTCACTGATGTCGCTGAGGAGGTTATGGGTTCTCCGATAGCATTTGTGCGTCTATTCCTGGATCTAAAGGCAATTAGCATCGTGCATATCGTAGCATAGCATGGAGGGACCTACACGACATCCACACCGTCGTAATATGCATATTTCCTCCGCTCTCCTTGTTGAAGTTGGTTGTTCGACAGCACAGCAGTCTCACTATCAAACTCCATGACTGGTTCATTAGGGTAAAACCCCTTTGTCTCCATCACATATCGTGCTTGTGCGTACAGCGCATAATTCTCGGCATTGTTCGCCGCATCGTAAGGTTCTTGTATCGACAAGGCTGCTAGCATCTTTGCCCGAGTCGCGCCGTACGCGTACTTCAGTGCCGAAATGTCGTTTGGACCAGGTGTTTCGGGACGTTCGTTTTCCACCCCGGCAAGAACTGTAGTGTTCATGGGAGCGTTGGATATGCTCGTGCTCCAGGTATCCGTGTCATTCGACATTGTTGTTGTGTTGACCTGCTCCAGGATCGCCGTACCAACATCGCCAATATGCATGACCTGCCGTGCAAATGCGGTCGCTGGAATCCAATTAGCATTCCCATGTTCAAAGCCATCTATACAACATCCGTACCTCGATTGTAGTATGCCATCAGCTCCATCTTCTTATCGTCCTTCTTCGACACCTTCTCTACGGTTCTTCTTAAAGGCTCTAGGCCAAAGAAGCGTCCGCAGAAATTTATGTGCGGTTCATTCCCGATATTGTATGCGACGTGTCTTCCTTCTCTCTTGTTGCCTTCGTCGCAAAGATCATTCGGATCATCGCATCGAACATGAATGTCGGGATTCCGCGTCGTGTTCCCTTTGGCCAACGAGTACTGCGATGCGCGCTGGAGGTTCCCCTCGATCATGTCCATGTAATCGCTCACTCGGTCTCTCGTACCAAAGAACTCGCGCTCAGCGTCGCCGTCCCAGTTAGGATTCCTCGCTGCCTGAAACAGCATGTTCATTTCCTTGAACCCATCTCTTATCTGTCGCAATTGCCTGTCACCGCAATTCTCGCCTCCAGTCAATTCTGCCGCGAAGTCAATGTCGTCATTCTGATCCAAGTCGATGAATCCCCCAGGGGCTGCCAGCGCATGTGCAATGAGGGTCGTCGACAAGAACACCGGAAGCGACAGCAATGTCTTCAGATTGAGCATTCTGTTGTAGTCACAGAGCGACGATGAAGAGTGCTAGTTGTTCGACCAAGATAGAGCGCACTGAATGAATACCACGCAGGAACCGTACTCGATCATCTCAAGTGTTGGGTGTTAGGAAGGGCGGCGAATGCTGAAGAGCTGCAGCCGGGACGCGCTCAAGTATAGAGGAAATAGGTGAGCAGCATTTGCATAGTCCGAAAGACTCCGTAGCAGAGTATTACAGACCCCACGAAGATATGGGAATTCTCAAGCGCTTATGCTTCAGAAGCCTAGTTGGGGAAAACTCTGGAACGCATGAAGGCAGTGCCGAGGGGGCGGGACAGGATCGTGGACAGCTTCGAGAGCCTTGGTACCATGCTTCTCTACGTCTGTAGCCCGGCTCCTGCAGTGCGAATTGATGCGCATTCGAGCGGATAATATGGGTGAGGTGTGCTTAGATATATCCCCAGGAAAGAGTCGACCAAAGCGACCACTAGTCAGTGCAGAGGTACATGCAAAACTCGACGCTATCGTCCTTTGAGCGCGAGCGATGGCGAAATCGCCTCAGTACGAGCCTCGGAAAAGATGTTGCGGCGATACCGTTCATGCGTGTCGTGGATCCCATTCATACTGTGTTTCAGAATGCTTGATGTGGAAGGATGGGGTGCGAGCCGATGAAACTTGTGACACTCGACAAAACTCAACCTCGCTTCTGAACCTCGATGTTGCCATCCCGCCCGCAACCTCACTATCTATAATCTTTATCAGATCATAACAATGTGAGTGTTTCGTCCAGCGCCGTCCTAACCGCGCAGACGAGGGAGAATTAGGTTGATTTACTCTTTTGTAGATAGTGTGAGTGGTGTGCATCTTCTTGCTTAGACCCGACACCCTCGGCTGGGAAAGAGCCGTTTACAAGATCCTGCGAGTGGCCACAATGTCTAGCCAATCAAGGAAAATATCTTGAAGCTGTTGCATAGGAGATCATTTGATCTAGAGCTTAGAGTTGTAAGTAATCTCCGCGGCTCCAGCCCACCTAAACAGCTAAAATGGTATCTAATCAAGTATGAAGTATCTGTCGATAACAACGCTGTGGGTGCCAATATGCCCTCACTCTATACAACTCTCGAAAAGTAGGATTTGATTGTACATAACAAACTCCAAGCACAAACATGAGCTGTCATCGTAGGGATTGAGATAGAGAAACTAGGTGAAGGCGTGAAGGCCTCCTCAGTCATAAGAAAAGCTGCATCGGTGGCTGCACATGTCCCTATTCTGGTAGCCATCCATTACCATCTCACGTTTCGAGAAGAAGACATCAGCAACCCATACGTCATAATCTTCCACTTTAAGCCCCGGCCAGGAATCATTCCACCGACCGAACGGTGATCTAGAGGCGCCGTCTAGTCACGTAGATTAGAAGGCTGGGTTCAGGAGCAAGAATCGGACCCGGTGGATTAGGTTTAGGACCGAAAGTAAGACTTCAAGGTTCGTTGCATCCGCATCCGAGCTCCCTCTGCCAATGAATCCAATTATCCCTTATATGCTGTGCAATCTTTCCATACACAATGGTCTTGGGATGGAAAGCCTTAAAGATGGGATATTTTGTGTTATGCCACCAACTAGGCATCGAGATCCGTTTCTCAATTTTGTTTGAGCCCTGCGTCGATTTCGACCCAACCCAGCCACACAGATCCGGGTACAGCTCACAATTCCATGACTCTTCTCCTCCAACTGCAAGGTCCAGCATAAAGCAATACCACTCGTCTCCCACTTCCAGATCCGTTCTAGTGCAATCGACTGAGCCCTCCAGCGGCCAGGGTGGTCCTTCATTAGCTTCATCGCGTCGTACGATTGGCATTCCAGTTTGTGGGTCCACGATTATGTCGTCGCCAGCTGGAAGGAAAAGAAAGGTACGGTCAAATTTCAAGAGTCGACCTTCGTCATCCTTATCGCAGAATCTGTTACCTTCCACAAATGGGTCTATGTCGATGAATTTGATTTTTGCTTGTGGAAAGTCTAAGGCAACTTCGGCGATCGCATCTTGAATCATCCTATTCAAGGCTAGGGTCGCAGTGTTGACTCGCCTGCGAATAGCAACCGTCATGCGAGCCTGGTAAGAGCCATCAGGTATTTTCGCAAGTCGCCACATACTCAAACTTTTCTTTGCGCAGTCCTGATCTGGGGTATCTGATTGGTCGGAATCGTTGAAGAATCGTGGGTACCCGGTAATCAATAGGTACTTTTCCGCTGCTTCGGACGAGTTGAGTATATCACGGTAGACACCCGTAAGAGCCGCGAAGGTATTATTGTACTCGATTGTCCCGCCATTTGTGCTATCCAACATTCTCTCCGAGCGTTGCATACGCTCTTCGCATTTGTCATTTCTTCTCAATAGACAATTCTGGACGACTCCGGCAAATCCAATGTCGTTGCCTCCAATGGAAAGCAACATCAGAGTGTAATCTGACCTCGAAACCCATCTTTCAAGGAGGTTGATCTGACTTCTGCCGCGACCACCGCTTGCTCTTTCAGCGATATGTCCTAATATTGGGCAAAAGGTGTTAGCTGGCATTCGTCAATGTCAGGGCTAGGAGGCATAACATACTAATCTTATCCCCGGAGCAGGAGAGAAAATCCAATCTCTTTCGAATGAGGTTGGGTTCTGTTCTCCAAAGGGTCCTAGGATATGCATTTCTCCCTTGCATACATGCAGAGTATGGATCGAAATCATTGTTGTCCGTTATAATCTTTCCCGCCCCGACCCCGGCACTGTAGCTATCTCCGAAGGCTATGACGTGTGGTTCCCTCGGCCATTCGCCACACGTAAGCTTTCGAGGGCAAATAGGCGAGATATTGTCGCCAGGGTAAGGAGGCAAATTTGGATCCTTGATGGTACCATCGTCAGGACCGCCAGAGTTACCATCACCTGTACCGCACGCCTCATTGAAGTATGTGTATGCAGTTCCCTTTTGCGGATGAACCCAGTGATAGTCTGCGCGGCCTGAAGTGCTCTATAAAGCAATACTGTAAGCTTTGCGCGTCTGTTCAGTGTGTTGAAACGGCACTCACTAATTTGGGAAAGTGGATATTGTGCCCACGCTCGATGCCCGTCATCCATATATCCTCCTGCTTGTCCCAGAACATGGAGCTATCAAGCGCTGGTCGAATTCCGCCGTTGATCCATGTCTTCACATTTCCGAAATGCTTGTCGACCCACAAGAAATCGACTCGACCGTCTCCGTTTACATCTGCCCAGTGATGATTGGGGCGCTCGTAGCCTGCGCTGACTTTGATCTGATTTGGATCCAGTGCTTGAACGCCTTTAGCCTTGTTTAGCCATCCTCGTGTCCGCCCGTCTACGGGTTGGGATATAGTCAGTATATCGATGTAGTATAGATATTCGGAATTACGCACCTATGTCCATGCAGAGATAGTCGACTCTACCGTCGCCGTCGAGGTCACCGAACCGCACAGCAAGATCTAACGGGTTACGGCTGTATTTCTGCGGGCACTTGCTTCCGCTAACAACAGTGACAGGTTCAGCAAATGTAGGTTTGTTGCCGCTTTTCCAGGTGTTGCGCCACATGCGGACATTTCCTGTGTGTCTCTCGACTGCCAAGACGTCACAGAGTCCGTCACCGTCCCAGTCCCCGAAGTGGACATACTTACGGTTAGTGGCTGTCTCGAGGATGCGCCCTTCGTCATGCCACATGTGCTCGGAGCCCGGATTGACGTTTCTGTACGTTGATATCAGACGGCAGTCAAATATCGGTCAATAGTAGGAAATTCACCTGAATAGATCGATCATGCCGCCGCCCCAAACCCATAGATAGTCATCATAGCCACGACCAAACATATCGCAGTACTTTGCGCCATCGCCTTTGACTTTAGTTCCTCCACTACCCTCGTTGCGGTGGAAATTAAATTCATAGTCATTTTTCGAACCAATTTGAGCAACGCGAATGACATCAGTGCGACCTGAGCCGTACACACGGCCGAACATGATATTAGATGTATTGACCTTTGGATCATTCGGCCATCCTCCAATAGTGTTTGCGGCTTTCACCCAGTGAGGTTTTAATCCGCTGCCGTCATCCCTACTCCCGCGCTGATTGATATAGATCTCTGAAGATGTATCGGGATGGAAGTACACCCAATCCTACGCAGAATTAATCCTCCGGGAATGATAATCGGAAATCTGCATGACTTACAGCACGACCATCGCCGTTCATGTCGACGAGATTTACACCTCTGTTATCCGAGACGATATTATTCGCGTCAAACACCGGTCCACCGCCTTTGAGAAGCTGAGAGTACTATTAGATCAGGTGCGCCAATGGGACAGATGGAGTCTATACCATGCCTTGCCAGAATCCATCATACTTGGCAATAGGGGCATCACCACTACCACCGTTACGCCAGCAAGTAAAGCTGCCATCATTATCAAGTCCACAGAAATCAGCTCGACCATCCCCATCGATATCAGCGATGCGAACATTCTTCTGGGGGAATCGATCATCTTTAATCTTGCCGATATACTCAAATTGGGGAGGATTCCCGCCGCGATTCAACGAAACGAACAAACTTCCTTCCTACGGCGCGGGCTAGTTAGCATAAGAGCCACAGAGAGGAAGGTAAAGATAGTCGTCAAGTTGAGCCACATTGGCGAAAGACTAATTCTCAACTCACAGGATTGATGCAAATGAAATCATCCAAACCATCGCCATTAATATCCCCAAATCGAACGCCACGGCTCAGACATTCTGGTGTGCCCTGCTCCACAATGTGAACAGGGGTGTATCGAGGATCGAATTTCCCGTCTCCATTGTTGATCTGGAATGACATATAACTTTGACCGTTATTTCTGTCATCTGGGTCGAGGATCCTGATGAACTCGTCTAACGGCTTTCCATTGTCTTCTTCTCCACCTAGACTGACCAGCTGTGCAAAGTGGAAATGATTCCACTCCCCAATCAGTGGATTTGGTGCGTTCCCACGATACTCCGATGTGTCAGTGGTAGACGAAGAATGTTCGTAGTCACCGTCTGAGTGTCCACTTCCTTGCTGCGTCTGCACTGGGCCTGTGAAGCCATCTGGAGTTGGATAACAGTCTGAAACGCCGCCTCCATCTATCTCGATGGGGGGGATTAGCCAGTCTTTGTCTTCAACGTGCTTGATCGCAGAAGCCCACACAGACGCCATCTTTCTATACCCATTGGCGTTTGGATGGGTCTTGTCGCTTAGATCGTTCTTGGTGATCCACCCATTTTTCATCTCTGCAAGTTGAATCTTTCGTCCTTGAGCCTGCATCTCACGGACAAGATCGCGGTACCCGTTGTTGGCTTTATCAATCCAATAATTTGACCTTTCATCTTGGTTAATAATTAGTGTAGACAAGATGACAGTGACACCTTCGCTGTTGGAAAATATAGCTTCTGAAGTCAGTGACTGGAGCGATATGAGGCCTGCTGATGAACGCACTCTCTACCAAAGCCTTCAAGCGGTCCTTTGTTCCCTCCACCCAGCAAGCTGGACAAGGTTCTTGCTCAGCACGCACACAATCGTTCGTCCCAGCGTCTATGGAAAGAAGATTCAGTCAGCAAACTGCCTCGGAAACAAGTCTTAGGATCTGTACTTATGAGCACTAAGTTGGGTTTTTGCTGTTTGAGAGTGCGAGTCATCGCATTGGCTATTTGATTAATCTCCAATCCCGGATGACCCTCATGTTGACGATCCAAGAAGTCTCCATTGCTGCGGCTTCCGATCATGTTGACAGGATAGCCCCAGAATCTTAATTGGTCGCGCAATAGTTTCCGGTAGCCATTCTGTTTGACGGCCACCACGTTTGGATTGAGACCTTGGGTAATTGAGCCGCCAATTGGCATGGTGCGGAGGAGTGGCTTTTTCGAACCACCATTTTGGCGAGCACCGAGAATGCCTGTATGAGTCTTAACTAAGTCAAAGGTTTGATTGCCAAAATCAAGCGAGTCTGTTTGGCCGATCGATTGAGCAGGTGTCGCCGAAGAGAAGCGAACGTAGAAGTAATAAAAGGAAATAGTCACTAGCACTCTAGATGAAAGACGCATGTTGGAGTTAAACGAGAGACGTAGGTTGAGAATGAAGGAATGAATGAAGCAAGTTAGGACTATGCTAGAGTGTTGCTGATTGAAATTCATGACCCGGAGACTCTCTATATATATACGTATGGGAAAAGATCGTTAACGTATAGATACAAAGAATCAACCCGTGCTCTGGGAGATCTTTACAATTACTGTCTTGGAATTACCGAGTATAACGCCTGATGCTATCGTGAGACCACACAACCGATATTGCTGGCCACTAGTTCGATAAGCCATACCTAGACTCGTAAAGGTCAGCCTATACGAGGGTAACAAGCAACGAGTGGAATGCCTGAGGGGTAGTCATGCCTCCTGCCACGATACGTTGAACAATTTCTCCGAAATCTGTGACGGCGGCAGAGGCCAAAAAAGGGAAGGCTCATCTTCAATTGCAGATCCAATTCTAGCCCTCATTGCGCCTCCTTTTAAAAAAGTCATGATTCTAGAGTCCTTCTAAGACCTATTTGATACTCCGTTGCGTGAGTATTAGTCTGATGTGTACGACATTTCCTCCAAATCGTCTGGAGATGTAACCTAGCAAGTACAACGTTCCGACTACCCCTCAAAGATACTATTGCGGGTAGTCACACTTGTAAATTTAGCAATTAGTGTGGTCCAGATCGTTCTTTCTATTCAACAGCTTACCACATCTTAACATCAGACAATTTTGGAGGCCTCTCGATGTGCGAATTCGATCAGGGAAACCAAAAGGCTGATCAAGCTAATGCAGGTACAGTGTGAAAATGATCCCAGAAGGGGAACCCAAATTGGCCTTGGACATATGGGGAAGCACTTACGAGGATCCATACGTATCCTTTTATTTGAAAGACTGTCCTCGGCTATGCTCAATCAATAGTTAGAAGTAGAAAGGGAACCTAGGGTGGACTAGGCATCAGGAACAGCCTCATATTCGCAGCATGGAGCCTCTTCCTATCCAACAGTACGAACGTGTGTAGGCGACGCATTTTTGGGAATCTGATCCGAGGACAATGGCAAACTTGAAACTTCCATATACAGTCTAATTGGCATGTAAACCCTAGTCAATAAGCTCCTGGGTTCGAATATGGCGAGAAAACCATTTAAACTCTGTTGATTCCCCGCCTTACATCTAGGGGACAAATAAGATCCTTGTGAATGGCTCGTACTTAGGTTCGTAGGAGGAAAGATGCTCCGAACTGAATGCTTCGCGTAAAGCGGAGGGGTATCGATAAGATCCGTACCAGTCAGCTGGAAACAGTAAAGTGGGCGGCCGGCAACCCCTAGCCGATATATTTGGCCAGGGGCGCTCTACCTGCGTCTTTTTCTTACACTCCCCTATCACGCCCTCCGCGAAGCGATGAACGATCGGAAAGACTTGGCCAGCACGTAGCTTCCCTTGGTGGACCTGAATCTAATATGTCACAATGCCCTAGGTTGGAGAGGTCTGAGTGGGTAATCGGCCCTCGCGATTATGGAGTGTCGCAACGACCAGCATCTTAGTTGACATTCGCAGTTATTGTCGCTAGAAAAACTGGCCCATTTCTTTTCTTGTTAGCAGCTCAATTTCCACCTACGAATCTGGCCAAGGGCTGAATCCTACTCTTAGGAGAACCTTCTCCATCCACCATGAGAGCGCAGCATAAGTATGACGTGTTCAATTCTTCGCGGTTTCTGGAATTCAATCATCTTGGAGAGGAAAAAAGGGGAATATTTCCTATAAGCTAGTTACATAACTACTTCAGGTAATGTGGAATTGTAGCTCCTCCCTCTGAATTATGCATGTAGATACCGACTACCGTGCTGGTTAAGCCGAACCAAGCCACTTTAGCATTCTGTGGAGGCCTAAACTTAGGCCGTTCTCGAAAACCTTCGACAATCTCACCAGTGGCGTGAAAATCTATCGCACCCCAACTGTGGCCCTCCAAGAAAACGATTCCTAGAAAATAGTACGGCCATCAGTAGAGGAAATAGGCCACTACACTAGACATGTGGGAGCAAAGACGCTGCAATCAAGAGTTGCGGGACGGGCTCGCAACCGGACCCAGAGCCAAGTGAACTTGTGGCACGCCGAGCAAATCGGAAGAGATTTGGCTCGCGCGTTGTTTGACGATACCGTACAAGCCAGTAGATACAGAGGTCCGGCGGTGAAAAAAAAGGAGATAAGCTCGTCTAGTACCGACTTTATAGATCCTTTTATGGGTCAGCGGACCACAGACTTTCGGGGATTCAAAAAGGCCATCGCGTAGTGATTAGAGTGAGGCCCGATGACCAAGAAGAAGCGAAATACGTGAGGCAATCAAGGAGACTCGTGGTCGCAAATTGCAGAGAATGAAGATAACTCGCAGGGTTAAAATAGTGGGTTGCTAGAAATACACACCATGCGAACATGATAAAAACCCACTCGATGATAGCATATAATCCCACAGTTCACCTTCTAAAAGATTATACATTTTGATGGGCACACAGAGTTGAGGCTGTATCGGAATTTCGAGGGGAAGAGCTTGAGATGTGGCAGGGAAACAGGTGGCGCCGTTACTACCATCTACCTTAAGGTCGCGGAGCTTATTGCAAACATGCTTCACTAGTAATCCGAAACACCATCTCGCAGATGATTCAGCTCAGTATATTTAGAAGTACAAGGCTGAAGAATCCCGGTCCTTGGCTCTGGATCACCATCTGTCGCCACACTATTAATGTTTAACCACGACGATCGCTACCTGTAGCTGCCGTCGCTGGCCTTATTTGTGGGTGTCCTGGTTCTCAGGCCCTCTCTGATTTGTCGTCATGAGGTGGCTCTGCTGGACGCCGAATATCCTCAAAACCAACATGTACTCCAAAGAACCTGAACATTTCCAAGTTTCCCCCCATCAGCTCTCTCAACCTTATGTTAATGGTATAAACCTGTCGCGAAGAACGCAAGATCAACTGCGGGAGAGAGCCCCGGTTAACAGCTTTTACCTCCGCGCGCAAGTCTTGCTCGGGACATTGCTCGACAACCAGTATTTCCTGTAGAAGCCTGCAGCCACCGTCATGGCTTTCCGACAGGGCTGCGAAGCGCGGATACTCTTCCTGGTCGCTGCTACGCTGCTTCTTGTTCATGGTTACGCGCAATCGATAACTGCTTCGGCAGCCATTCCGATAATCACTGATTCCGATTTCATTGGTTATACGTCAGATGGGAATACATGGGCTGCAAATTTCTGCCCTACGAAAAGCCTGTGGTACCATACATCTAGCTGGGGTAGATGTTGTCCTTCGTCTCAAAAACTCTCAAGATGTAGTATTTACACTACATGTCTAGATGAATCAATCATCATCCAAAAAGGAGGTGCGAATGCGACATGGTAAGTTCACACATATTGGGCTCCCTCATTCCATACTAATATGTCTTATATAGTAAGGGTTCTAATCCAATCTGTCGAACTGCAACCATATCCCGAGATGGCAACGACGAGAAACCTTTCCTTTACGTTGGTTGTGGTACCACGAATTGGACAGCGTTCCGTACGCCTCCAGCTGCAGTCATTCGGACTTTGACGGAGATCGCTACTGCTACAGAAGGCGGTGACGTCCCAAATACTGGTGTTGGTACAGGACACACTCCCTCTAACACCAACCCAGCGCCCGGTCAGGACGGCGAGTCTGGAGGCGAATCGAAGGCATGGATTGCAGGCGCTGTGCTTGGCCCTCTCGCAGCCTTTGTCATTGCTGGCCTGCTGATTTATATCTGGAGGACAAGACAATCAAAGAAGGCAGATCCAAGCGCCGTGCCTATGATGGGACAGCAACAAGCGTTCACCGCGCAAGGATCGGCCTATTATCCTCAACAAGACGAACACTATCAAAATTATCAGCAACCCTTCAATCAACACTATTCGGGATATTATGTCCAGGAAGGACCTAAACAGTATTATGGACACCAAGCCGGTGGGGAGTTTGCCCCGATAGAGATGGCTGGCGAAAGCAGACCTGTAGAAGCTTCCGCAGAGCCAGCGACGCCGAAGAATCATAGTCCGGACGAAAGTATTGCGCGGTGATAGTGGGGGGAAGGAAGTATTTGGGCAAGAGCAAAGAATTCTCATGGAGATCTCTCGAAGCTAGACCACTACTTCGCAGAGTAAAATCAAGCCTGGGTAAATCCTAAGGAATTCTACCTAGCTGATGGGACCAAAACCTAGCCAACGCCAGAAGGTCACACTATTTTAGAGAACCTTTATCCGTTGCTACACATGCAAATATCGCCTCGATGTCGGGTCGTTGTATCATTTCACTTCCTCAAAGGCTCCCGCGGACTCCGTGAAGGATTTTCAAGACATTCATAGGACCGCTTTGTATGCACTATCGCTAGTTTGAGGATACGATGCGAGGCACGCTAACCAGGATGAGCATAGCTGGAGGTCATTTAAGGCAGGAAAACAATCCATTCCTGTACCAATAAGGATCACTGTTTCTATTTTAGCATGGCGTATATGTCGATTTTATAATCAACATTGTTTCTTCAGGGCATCTCTACTTGTATATATGTATCTATCAGATTCCTAATTCTTATTCGTGTTCACCTAGATACGCCAAGATTCACCAACGCCCAAATTCGGATGGACCCGGAGCATATTTCAGCCTCTCGTGTATTTTCGTAAGTCACAAGGCCTCCAACGAACAATAAAAGAACTAACATTACCTCGTCATATTTTCCGTCGTAGCTTCGATTTCTCCCTTCAAACATCAAATATTCGCCAATCGTGATTAGTCCTCGTTGATTGGACCTAGCTATTTCAGCTTCCCAGATGAACAAAATCTTAACAACTTCCCTTACGACAACAATTGCTGTCGCAGGGGCATACTCACTTGCTACATGGTATCATCTCGCGCCAGTAGATAGGCAGAAGATAAGATGCAGTACTTCAACTCCAGAATCTTTCACCACTTCAACATCTATGAAGTCATTGGTCAATCCCAGTGGCTTTACACACGAGGATAGCAGTCGCTCCATGACCGTTCGCGTACCGCGAAACACTACTGATGAAGAAATCCTGGCAAAATTTGTTAAAGGGTTCTATGGGGGCTACGTGTTTGGTCCCGAATCAATAATACTGAAAGGATTGCGGTCAGACTGGGTCAAGCACTCAAGTGCGTTCTTCTCCGCTCACTTCACGTTACTCTCCTAACCAAAGGCACAGAATTGGAGCAATTTCCAGTGCCTTTACGGATTGAATCAACCTCAGAAATCTCAGACAAAGTACTGCCACCTTTGTATACGGTCCTCTTTGGCGGCTTCAAGGTTATTGACATTAAACTTGATGACAAAAATGATCGATCGACAGCTAAAGACACAACACATAGCTATGTGGATATTTTCTTCGGAAACGACAAGAGTGGGTTTGCAGGTATGCACCGGTTTTCGGTCCGCAGGGACCCCAATAGTGGCGACCATGACACCGTGGAGATCACGACAGAAGATACCGCTTTGAACCCCACTGTTGATAAACCTCTCAAGCCAAAGCTTATGATGGCTTTTCACAGAGTTTATGCGCTGCTATTGTTTAGAGACGGAGTTGCGAGAGTCATCGCCCAATAGCGCTCGAGCTGTTTTTCGAGACTATCGGCCATCGTTCTTCTCGCCACTCTCGTTTACGTTCGACGGTGCTTCTGCGCTACATCCGCCTCATGCTTTGGAGGACAAATTCTGGGGTTCATGGAGTATATTGCCATATTTTGTTTGAATATTCGGATTGAATCTCGACTCAGGTGGACGGAGTTCAGGGTTGCCATTCTAGCATATCAGATACCAAACTCAAAATAACGCTTTACCAATTATAAAGCGTGTAGGATTTACGTCGCGAATAAGGCTATGTATGACTATCAAAGGAAAAGGATATGAAGGAAAAAAGGAAGTCAAGTCCAGCATAGACTGGCTCATAACGGAAGCGAGATTTTTCCACGAATAGAATCTCCACTCTTATTGAGCGATATTACACCAACAAACACTATTGCGTCGAGACTGCCAGCATTGTGATGCGACTCAGGCTAATTACTTAGATTTCTGTGCTTCGTTATGTTTGTGAAATATGAACTACGCGGAAGTTTTGGGGTCAGCGGCGGATTAATATTAGTACGTCGAAGGCAAGCTGCTATAACACTCTCTAACTTATTTCCTGTACTGTCATTGTTTGCATACATAAAACCTTCTATTCTTTCGCACGATAAGGCTACACGTAAACTCCTGAATAATTGTGTATTCTATATTCTGAGCGAAGATCAACCTTCGTAATGCTAGGTACTCTTGCTGTTCTGGCAGCAGCCATTTTTGCTACTACGTCTGCATTGAAACTCGATGTATCCGAAAATGCAGGAGCTGATAGCAGTCCTTATATGTACGGCCTGATGTTCGAGGTTAGTCGCCTGTTGTCAAGCATCACGATCATTATTTGGGTTCAGCAATAACAGAGTCAAGGATATCAACTACTCCGGAGACGGCGGTATATACGCTGAACTAATCCGCAACCGCGCATTTCAGGGAACCAATACCGTCAGCCCATTTGCGGCTGTTGGGGGTGCTCGACTCTCCCTTACGAGTACCTCGCCGCTGTCTTCTGCTTTGCCTAAGGCAATGACAGTCACTGGAGGCTCTGGCGTTGTTGGATTCTCCAACCCAGGTTGGTGGGGCATCGACGTAAAAGTTCAGCCCTATTCGGGATCCTTTTACGTGAAAGGGGATTACACGGGCAAATTCACAGCATCATTGCAATCCTCAACGAAAGAGACGCTTGGTAGCGTTGAAATCGAAAGTGTTTCCCAAGCTGGTGATTGGACGCAGCATAATTATACCCTTACCCCTGAAAAATCGGCTTCGAACTCAAACAACACCCTTCAAATTACTTACGATGCATCGGTTAGTTATAATCTTTGTGGTATGTAACAAAAGTTCCTACTAACTAGACAACAGGGAGTCAAAGGAGGGTCCATGGATTTTAATCTCATTAGTTTATTCCCACCAACCTACAAGAACCGGAAGAATGGACTTCGCAGCGATATAATGGAAGCGCTTGCAGAGCTGAAGCCGGTAACGTCTGAAAAATCATTGGCTTTCAACACACTAATCCGATATCTCAGTCTCTTTTTCGGTTCCCCGGAGGGAATAACTTGGAGGGTGAGACTCTTCCAAATCATTGGAAGTGGCAGAACACTATTGGACCGCTCAAGGACAGACCTGGGCGGGCGGGGACTTGGAGCTATCACAACACTGATGGTTTAGGTCTTATAGAGTACATGGAGTGGTGTGAGGACCTCAACATGGAGCCACGTAAGTTTTGACCTGTCGACCTTCTAACTCTCAATGCTAAAAGTCGAATAGTGCTAGCAGCGCCAGCAGGTCTATATCTCGGGGGTTCTGTTGTTGCTCGAAATGCGCTACAACCTTTAGTCGATGATTTCATGAACGAGCTGGAATTCCTAATGGGCGACACGGCCACTAAGTACGGTGCACTACGGTCTTCCCTCGGCCATGCACAACCTTGGAAGGTCAACTTTGTCGAAGTAGGCAACGAAGACAATCTAAATGGCGGCACAGCTTCATACAACTCCTATCGCTTCTCTATGTTTTACGAAGCTATAAAGGCGAAGTATCCTAATATGACTGTCATCGCTAGTTTCGAAACTAATACTCTACCTGGCGACGCTGCGCGGGATTACCATACTTACAATAAACCAAATGCCATGACCAACGACTTCACTAAGTTCGACAAGTACGATCGGAAACATAAAGTTATAATCGGCATGTCTCCTGATACACTCCCCAACTACGCAACGCTTTGCAGTACTAATACCATAATAGGCGAATATGCAAATATCAACAAAGATTCCGCCTCAAATATGTGGAATAATCGCCCACTATATCCATGGTGGCGTGGCTCGGTCGCCGAAGCCGTCCTTGCTATGGGAGCCGAGAGGAATGGTGATGTCGTAATTGGTATGACATACGCACCGTTGTTGTGCAATTTGAACAGCAATCAATGGAGACCGGACATGATTGGTATGACCTTTCCAAAACATAGGTATTCAACTAATGAAGTGATACTCTAGCCTATAATGCGGACCCTGCGCAAACAGTTCGAAGTACTAGCCATGCTGTAACGAAGGTAAGTGAAGGGCACTCTGCTCAAGATATCAAATCGACGGTGGGACTGATGGCACCTAGTTATTATCCAGCGTACGAATCACACACCTTCTTCCCACCACCGGTGACCCGCCGAAGCCAGTCTACTATGCCACTGGCTTGAACAAAGATAGCGGTTCACGGATTCTCAAAGCGGCTGTCTACGACAGTAAGGCTACAGTCCCCATGTCAATAACATTTGCTGGCGTGAAAGAAGGCGCTGTGGCAAATTTGACTGTACTTACGGCACCGAATGACAACAGCAACAACGATATTGGGAGTAAGGTGGTTAAAGAGGATACGAGGGCACTTACGGCTGGTGCTAATGGGGTGTTTACTTATACATTGCCGGATATGAGTGTTTCTGTTCTTGAGGTTAAGGGGACCGCTTAGTGGAATATGTTATGAACGGAGCGGAATGTAACTGAGAGGTGTATGTATCATTTCGGATTTGGTTCACGGAACAGCCAGATGGAAGAATAGCTTAGGTGAATGTATGACAAAATCAGGATGAATATATTCAGCGTACTATATGTCGCTAGCGGTGGGTCTAATTGTGGTGTGACTTATAACGGTCCTCTTGCTTGACCCAATTTCTCCGTAGAGGTGAGCGATCAGAAACACTGCATTCTGCCACACTGCATTCTGCCACACTACAAGCCAAATTACGGAATAAAACTATATAAAATCACTTTATCGACCAATATACATTGTAATTAAAGCCATGAGCATCATAGAACGGCCCCAAGTTGACAGTTTTTCCGTTAGACGTTGCCGTGAACATCAGCCCCGAACTACTCGTTCTCTTCACAGAACCAATATCGAGCGACGGGGTACCAGATACTGAGGAGGACCCATAATTCCCTGCTAGTATGACTGGCCCGAAGGCTACTGCAGCAATTTTCTCGTCATCGTTTGCCTTAAAGGTCTTGATGGACATAGGAAGCTGGACTGTGACGGTATCGTCCGAAGTCCATGTGCGTGTTATTGCGGCATAAGTACCGGGTGTCGTACTTATGCTCTGTTTTTGACCGTTGACAGAAATGACAGCGTTGGTTGTCCATGACGGAATGCGGATCTTCATTGTCCAGGTTCCGCTCCCAAGGACTTTAATCGTGGAGGTGTCACTAACAGGAAAGTTGGTATCTTGAGAGATTGTTACATCCTTTTGAGTCCATCTCAATGTAGAATTGGCGAAAAGGTTGACTATCAATCCCTCGTTGTCATACGCATAGATAGAGTCCATCAATTTGGTGTTTGTCTCAACGCCAGTTCCCTGGCAGCACCAGAAGGAATTGTAGTCGGTGCTCCAAGTGCCTCCACCCCAAGCTGGACCCACGCCTCGTCTTCCACCAGCGTTAAGTGGCGTAAAGTAAGTCACATGGCCATGGTTGTCGGCTGGATTCTGCTGGCCCAGAAGGTGATTGAGCAATGCGCGCTCGTAAAAGTCAAAGTAAGCCGTGGATGATGGATCCATCGTGTATAGCTGCCGTGTGAGCTTAAGCATGTTATAGCTGTTGCATGCCTCAGCAGTGTCATTTGCTAGATGACTGGCAATAGCGTTTGGCTTTCGAAAATGCTCCGCTTGGCTGTTCCCACCAATTGCATAAGTGTGAGCTTTGGTAGTAATTGTCCAGGCATTATTGGCGATGTCTCGATAACGATCAGTTCCTGATAATTTGAATTGGCGGGCTGCACCAATCCACTTTGGAACTTGCGTGTTGGCGTGCAAGCCGTTGAGCTGGTCATTATTTGATGCGAGTGGATCGAACACTGCGGCATGATCGAAACGAGAGGCAATCGTGAGCCATTTCTTGTCTCCAGTTTGATGCGCAAGATCAGCCAGTATCTCGTTCATCCCACCGAACTCCGTACCCATCATGCTCTGCATTTGACTGTAGCTGAGTTTACTCGTTCGAGTATCCACCCAACCAGCCAGAGAGACCAATACGTCTTTGGCGATGTCATCTCCAATATGACGCCAAACGTCGAGAAGGCCGGCCATAGTCTTGTGGATAGCGTAGTAGGGTACGTTGCCATTGTTCAATTTACGCTGCTCTAGAGCAGTGAATTCGGACTCGGGGAAACCAGACAAGTATCCTTTTGCGAATCCTGCGGCGCCGTTGTTGGCCTGGCACTTCGCTAATTCAGATGTGAAGTATATTGCTCGGTCTCGACAGGTCGTATCGCGCAAGGTTGCATAGCACTGTGCCCATGCCGTGAGAACATGTCCTTGGAAGTGTGAGCGAAATGGAAAGGAGGGCGCATCCCATCCACCATTTGGCTCTGCACTCTTTGTCGATAACTTATGATTGGTACGGAAGACGTAGAGCAGTCGTTCCACGTCAACATCTTTCAGATAATTCAAAGTCCGTTGTTGGTTGTCCATAAAACGTCCATTGCCGAGGGATACTTGGCTGAGATCAAATAGATACGCAGAGTTACCGGTTTCAGTACCTAAAGGTGGTGCGGCTTGGGAAGCTACTGGAAGTATAAGCGCAAGCCATGTTTGGAGGATGATGAGTAATAATTGCATGGTGCAATGACTTCTTGAGGTGAAAGAAAAAAGTTTGATATGGAAAGTCTGAACATCAACAAACATATCACATCTATCTTACAAAGTCATGTTATACCATGGCCAAAGAGGGGGTCTAAACCTTACATTTTTTGTCCGTGTGGGGCCAGCCCACTTCAATTAATTTATTCATCTATACAACGTGGTTTCGGGCCTTTCCCCAGGTATTCCAGGGATTTCAGTCGAATGAGAATCGAGTTCGAGTACAGATTATCTTCCAAAAGGAACGGTTTGGCATTGGATTGGGACGCGAACTAGGACTTGCAAGCTAAAAAGGGAATGAATGATCAGGCCGATATTAACTTTCCACCAATGACAAGAAAGACCAAGAAAATAGACAAGGACTTGTTGCCTTCACTGTCGTTCTTTCTCTAAGAAAATCTTCCTAAGTTTAAAGTCTTTATTTTCTTGCAATAATGATGATCCGATCACGTAAGTACCATGGCTACGAGACTACCAAAAGCGGCCGACAACGAGTAGCGCTTAAGAACAATGTCTTTTTGTAACCCCAAGCGAAGACAACATTCAGTCTGTACAATGTTCATAGTATCACCCATTCTGGGCATCGAGGATTGTCGGCAACAGATCCTATTTACAATAGAGCATAGGATGGCAAAAGCCTGTTGTTGGAAAACAATTACTGAGCTGATAGTATTATTAGTACCTCTCGAAAACCAGCATAAGATGGCGCAATTAAAACTTTCAGCCAATTGCGCACTTAGCTGAGGACACAATACTAAGTACGTCCCGGGATTGCTTCATCGCGAGAGGCCCAGCCCCGAACCCCAACGTAATCGCCCAGCTGTTTCTCTCAACTCAAGACTATTTCATCATAGATCTAAAGCGAATGAAACATGTCAAACTCACAGCAGATCACGAACTCTAGAACACGCCTCTTGGCCCGACAGGGCAGCTGGAAAGCTTTTCGGCGGATAAGCTCAATTGGTCACTCGGTTCCTTACCGTTTCAGGAAGGTCAATATACGTGAGGAAACTGGGGTCCGGCACGCGACGCCTCTCGTTACGAAAAAGGTATTTTGCCAGCCTTACTGCCCGAGGGCCAGGAAAGATGGCATTCTGATCGAAATCCCAGACATAAGCTTCACCTTGGATTCTTCTTTCTCCCCGCAATTTTCTTACTTAGTGCTTGTTGCGCAAAACATTGAGTGACGCAACAGAAGTGTTTACCTGCCTTTACCTGGGGATTGGGAGATCTTTGCTTAAAAGGTGTGTGATGAACATCACGACCTCAAATCACCCCCAACTTGTCGCCACTGTTATACCCCGCAAATCCTGCATCGAGGCGTAGCTCACACAAAAAGTAATAGCAATCGCAAAACTTCACAACAATCCACCACCATCCCATCCATTCAGCCCTAAACACACCTCAAAAAAGTGTTGTTGCGTCCTAGCAGCCCCACCGTGGTAACGACCAAACTAAGCGCCCGCGACCGATCAACAAAACCAGTCATGTCGTCAATGAACTACACCCTACTACTCCTACTCTCCCTTCTGCTCCAACCCGCATACGCCATGGATATCAAAACTAAAGCTGCAATCGGGATCGGAGTTCCACTCGGTGTTATCCTAATCTTCGTGTTGGCGGGTATCTTATGGGCGAATATGGTGAAGAGGAAGAGAGGCGCGGTCGTAGAGGTCGAGATGAACAAGCCGGACGAGAATGCGCCGAAGCCGAAAGAGATTAAGTGGAACCCATGGGGTTGATGCAAGGCTGTTCGCTTTGGAGGTGGTGCGAGAATTGGCTTGTGGGGGTTGTGTTTGCGGGTGTATGCTATAATCGGGGTCGGAGGCGACTGGCTGGTTCCAGAAATTGGAAAATACCATAACGGGGCTTAAATCGCGAATCGCGATTGAGCCGGTCCTGAAGGCGTTACGGAGTCTCCCTTGCAAAGTATATCCTCACAATCAATCTATTGAGCATTATGCGGTCTTGTTAACGTTGCTACGATTGAGCCTCGGGCGCTGTGCTTCGAATCACGTCGAATCTACCGATGACCAGAAAATTTATATTGTAACGAACTTCTAACTTGGTCAGCAATAATTCCGCTCCCGGGGCGTGCTTCATATATATATATATATAAAGACCCAGCTTCTGCAAGCCTAAAACAAATTTTTGTACAAGAAGAGAACATCCATCCACCCAAAGTACCTATGCTCTAGCTAGAAATTGTCCAATGGAGAGACTAGAGAAGCAAATCAACAGCTTATGCGTCGGTTACACCCCAGATAGCAGAGAAGGGGTCATTGGAAGCGTCGGTCCACCTCTGATACTCGCTAGCGGCAGCAACATAGTCGGCAACGTCCTCACCAAAAATCTCGCCCAAGAATGCATAAGTGACATCGATACCGGCGGAAACACCTGACGAGCTCCAGATGTTGCCGTCTACGACCCAGCGTGCGGTTGGGACCCAGTCAACATTGGGGCCGGTAGATTTGACCTATTTCTCTGATTAGCAAGAGTGCATCGACACAGGTATTAGGGAATGTACCCATGCAAATGCCTTCTTGTTCGTAGTAGCCTTACGACCGTCCAAGACTCCCGCACGAGCAAGGATTGAGGCGCCAGTGCAGACACTTATGATGTATTTGACCTAAAGTGCTGTATTAGCAAAAGACCAATTATCCTTTCATAGGATGTCATCACTTACCTTTGGATACATATCCCTTACAAAATCAATCGCTTCGTCTAGGTCCGGAGCGCGAGTTCCAGCACCACCAGGCACGATGAGTACCTCGATGTCGTTGGGATTAGTACCATTCCCATAGAAAGTCTGGTTAGATGCAGCGAATTCTTGGAAAGTATGCGTTGGCACAATCTTCTCTCCGAAACCGCCTCCCCCGTTCATGCTTTGCATGCGAGGAACGGTGGATACTGGCTCCATAGTTTTACTGATAATGGAGAGGGTGTTGGTTCGGTTGTAGAGCATGGTAAACCCGTTGAGGACATCGAGCGGTCCGAATACGTCAAGAGCTTGAAAGGCAGGGAAGACAACGATGCCGAATTTGGTGGGGAGTCCGGTGGTGTTCGTTAGAGGGGGTTGAGTAAGGGCGGCTAGGGTAGAGGGCAGGGCTGCTACGAGAGTGAAGATGTTTGAGACGCGCATTTTGCAGTTGTAATGGTTGTAATGAGATGAGCAGTAGAATGTGGAAAGATTGTAAAGAATGTAAAAGAATGTAGACGTCTCGCAGAGACCGATGCTCCTTTATGCAAGTGAAAAGAACGAGTGATGGATGAATAAACGAGTGAGGGACTTGGAGCTATTTGCTGACCATTATATTGCGGCTAAGAAAGAATCTTATATCCTCTTGATGGCAATGCATGATTTACACAGCATACCTGAACTATTCCTTCAATCTCCGCTCAAAAAGCTTGACCCCAGATGACTATGTCTACAGTCATTTTACGCCACGAGCACTTAGTCGAAATGGTCAATGTTTGCCTCCCGTAGTGGGGCCTTATATCCAGCCCCCTTCTACACATCAACTGATTTGAAACAGGATGTCTGTTACGGCCGCACATAGATCTGGTTTGGTGCAATCCTTCAATCGAAGCCAAGCAATCTATTAGGTTTTCTGGGCAGGGCGGAGCAGATTTGAGAGCTTTCACGGGTATGTAAGTTCATTGTTCAAGTCAAGGCTCGGGGAGCATTCTTGATCAAGCTCAGGAAGTAAGCTTGATACGCCCGATGGAGAGTCCGGTCCGCGTGCAAAGCGATGGAGGCAACAACCCTCAGGGAACCTGGCATCTTTGCAGGCGTCAATCTTGACTTCCAGGGGTTGCGATTCATATGGTCAGCATGCTTGGCTTTCTTTGTCCAGTCTATTCAGGACGTGGATGTTCAGCGAGGCGCAATCTTGACTACGCACGAAAGGTTTGCCCAGCTGGCTCCCACGCGTTCCTTAATTTGAGTCTGGGATTTCCCAAGCTTCCATCGCGCACGTCGATCGATCGCGTGTTTCGAGGACCGCTTAGTCTTAATCGGGCGAACCGCATCATGAGGTATCGGAGACAATCTCATCGAACCTCAAGTCCGAACGACATAAATCCGAGATGATGGACTTGTGCACCATTGCCTTGCTCCGAACACGTCTCGGTCGAGGCTGGAATTGTCGTGCTGATGAATGGAACCGGGCTAAACAGCCAGTCAAAGAAAGACGATTTCAAACGCATCACGTGACCGTTCTTTCGCGTCAGGAAACGGAGCTCTGTGATTGGCCTCTTTGCATCATTCATGCAGCTGCGTCATCGGCTCAACTGCACCGCGTGCCTTCGTAAACTTTTCACATCTTGCCTTGGAATCCCTCCAACTTACAAGTTCCCCCGCTACTCATACTGCCTCAGATGTTCACAGTTGCAAGCTCCAAGTTCCATCTTACCTGCACGAGGTAAATCCATCAGGCTCTCGCGGCCCTCTTCCGACGTCAATCCCCCCCGCCATGGGTCGCACCAAACCAACCATCGAACCAAGACGAAAGTCCTCAACCCTCCATTACCAGACTTTCCCTACCAAACCTCCATCCACTCGCGGCCGCCCACTGTCGTCTTCTCCCCCAGCCCATCATGGCCCCGGTTCTGAATCAGAAGAAGGGCACCATGAGTCTCCTCTCCCCACGAAACAGCTCGCCATCCTTGCCGTCATCGCACTCGCCGAGCAGACTGCGCTTAATTCTATAAGCCCATACCTACCAGAAATGGCCAAGACGTTCCCCGAGGTCAAGGAGGGACAAGCAGGGTTGTATGTGGGCTTGATCGCCTCGTCATTTGCCCTGGCCCAATTCGCAACCAACTTCTTGTGGGGTTGGCTATCAGACAAAATCGGGCGGAAACCCGTGATATTGATAGGAACTTTTCTTACAATGGCATGCTTCGTTGCATTTGGATTTTGCAGGACCTTGTGGCAGGCAATCGTCGTGCAGCTGTTCATGGGCTTTGTCAACGGAAATGCAGGCGTGGTTTCCACTTGTCTAGGAGAAATTACCGATCGAAGCAACCAGTCGAGAGCATTCACCTATCTCCCGGTCGTCTACGGTATTGGTGGCATCACCGGCCCTATCGTTGGTGGCGTTTTGGTCTTTTACAAGAACCCATTCAACAAGAGCCAGGATAATCCGTTCCCGTACCTTCTCCCAAACCTCTTTTCAGCTGCCGTACTTTTCCTTGACCTTTTAGTTTGCATGGTCTTCCTAGAGGAGAGTCTAGAGGAAGCCAAAGATTTGCCTCCATTAGGGAAAAGAGTAGGTAATTTGTTTACCTGGCTTTGGCAATTCACTAGCTCGACACGACCTACTTACATACGTCGAATGATGGGCAAGAGAAGAGCCTCGCACCACCGCCATCATTCGCACTTGGATGGGGTAGAAGAAGTGGACGAGGAAGAAAATTCGTTAGCGGAATCGGACGATGCTGCCCCCACATTATTCCCTCATACCTCCGGGGACCTTACCAAGCAGGAAATATTTAATCGGGATACCATACTTCTTCTTGTGACCTACTTCATCTTTCAGTTGGCGAACATCTCGTATAACTCACTCTATCCGATCTTCGCCGAAGAACAGCCGCCGACTGGTCGTGGTCTCAAGCCCGATGCTGTCGGATTGTCGTTGGCATTTGCTGGCCTGGTCACCATCGTCTTTCAGATCTGCATCTACGGCAAGCTTAGGGAACAGATTGGTAATAGAGTTACTTATAGAGTTAGTCTAGCTGCTTTTGTGGTCGCTTTCGTCCTGATGCCATGGGTTGGCTATAAGGATAGCCAACCTTCTCTTGGAATTGGTACTGGTAGGGGCTGGTTATGGGGAGAACTTGGGGTTGTGCTAGTCATCAAGACTGTTGCGAGTGTTGGAGGCTTGACCTCTGCATTACTCTTGGTAAGTAGACTTCCAATCTCACATATATTTTTATTGAATTACGACTAAACTCTGTCGCTTAGATAACCAATTCAGCCCCAAATCACAATGTTCTTGGAAGGTTGAATGGATTAGCTCAGACTCTCTCTGCAGCTGGACGAGCAGTTGGGCCCTTCATATCCGGCTCACTATTCACGGCTGCCACCCGGATTAGACCCAAGGGAGAGGCCCTTGCTTTTGGCATTTTTGCTGGTGTTTCGTTCATTGGCTTCTTGCTTAGCTTTGGCATTCGGAACGAGGATCTAGAAGCAGAAGGCTGGACGGAGAGCGATGATTATGAGGACGAGGAAGAGGATGTCGGTGGTCAACATGAGGGTGAAAGTCAGGATGCCAACGAGCAAACTGGACTCCTTCGGAAGTAACGGCTGGATGAGCTATGCATATATCACATGTTCCATTAATTTGTACCATTGAGCGCGGCGTTCACCGGTTTGGGTATATTTTAGAGATGGATTTATACATAGGGCATCTCTCATTGGGGTACATATGGGTTTTAGCCCGGTTTTAGTACATTATCTGCTAGGATATTTCAACTGTATTTTTTGGGCCTCCGGGCTGTATGATATCAAATTATTGAGTTTACTCACACAACGCCGCAATCCTTTGGGTGACCTCCGAGCTGCCATATCCCGCCCATTATCAGACTCTCCCTAATCCCAAACTCCTGCTCTCCTTCGTATAAGAAATTTGTCAGATTCGCGCCGACCGGTTTCTTCTGCAGCCCAAGATGCGTTTCGCCTAGTGTAGTCGGAGCCTTGCCACTGAGATTATTCTTCAACAACGGCGTCACAATCTCCAGCGGTTCATTACCAGTCGAATACAAAACCTGCAACTCGTTCTCCTCATAATCCAAAAACAGCCCAAAATTATGCCAAACATCTGACAGGAATGGGGCAATGAAAAACGACTTAATAGGATCATCCCACTTCCAACCTTGAAGATAAATCACCTTCCCCTTCTCCAAGACTTCATCATCCACATCCTCACCCTTGAAGCCCCCATCAACAAGCTCCCCATACCCCTCTGTAGACCCAGATAACGGAACCCCAACCTTCAGCGACCAGAAATCCGCCTGGTAATCCTGCGCCTCATGAAACGCCAACAAATATTCATGCGTCAGATTCAAAGGCTGGGAAGGTACATCGCGGACGCTGAGGAACCATGTCACTTTTCCAGAGACGGTTTCGTTCTTACCTTTTACGAGGAGTTCTGCGCGGCGGAGGGCGGTTTCGGCGCCCTCGGATGAGGAGGCGAAGATTGAGGCGTCGGTTATTTGGAGGCTGAGCGGTTTTGTTTCGACTGCTTTGTCGAACTATAGGGTTTTCCTTGCGATTAACAAGGGAGGTTTTTGGTTTGAGGGCGTTTTCGCTTTGGGTGTTGGATGGGACGTACGATTGAAGGTTCGACATCTGGGAACGAAATCACTTGTTCCCAAGTCACATCTACACAGCACAAGATTCGTTTAGTTGCTATTTGCTCACAATCGAGGTTTCAAACTTATCGGTCGGAAAGGGAAATAAGCGTACTCTGGCCTAGAACATATTTTGGATTGAAGGGGCTTTGAGAGGAGGTGAAAAGGCTTTTTGTGGCGTTTTGCGGAATGCGACCTTCGAATGTGTGGGGGCAGCGTGCATCTGCAGCGATTATGTGGAGGGTGGAGAGCTGAAGAAGGAGTGGGAGGATCATGATTTTGATTGATTGAATGGAATTGGCTGTGCATGCGTGGGATGATCTTGAGATCGTGGTGGAGGGATTCTAGATTTATATTTTGTTTTTGGAGCTTTGGAGATTATGCGGTTGTTCCTGGGACTGGGGACGGATATATTGCTACAGGTGGGGTATTTGCAGGCATTGATATTGAGTTCGCGGGTGATCGATTGAGAAGACCTGGAAACAGGCATGGTTGATGAGAGCTCCTACCACGAAAATATTTTTGGGGAAACAAAACATGATGGTACCATCAAAATGTGTAGTTGATTGAAAAGATTACCTATGTGACGATATGCTAGTTTCTGGGCGTCTCTAACCGTCCTATTAGCTTGGTACCAAAATCTAGCGACTTGCTTTTATAATTCGGTGCGCTTTGTTACCACAAGAAAACGGCGCGAGTTCTTCGATAGGAAACCGTCCAAACTTTATTCATTTCGACTTCAAGTTGAGAGGGGATTGGGTATGTATAAAGCATCTTCTTAGTGGACGTCTGTGCCCACCCCCTAGGAGCTTATTCATCGAGCTTTGGCATCTCACTGCGTAACTTGGGGAAAGACCGTCATGCAATGCGACTTTACAAGGTATAGCGTCAATTTCAGCTCGGGGGTTTGATTCATTCAACCTATCTAATGCTCTGGTCAGGAACGTGGGAGAATGTATTGGATATGGGTTGTCGCTGGCGATCATTGAGGTGCAGTAACAAATGGGGAAAGAGCTCGCGTTGGTCAGATTTTTTATCAGTGTACTACATGGGAAATCTTCGACTACACACTCACGCATCAACTTAAACACCAATGTCCTCAATGGGGAACAAAGTGCGAAAAGAGCCGAGTATGCACTGCTTGGCTGCTGTAGCCTGCATCGGATTTCTACACAGTGCGAGATTGTAATCTACAACTGACGGCATCATTATAGAGCAGCTATACCGACACTGCCTCAATTGGTGGTACCATAGCAGAGTTATTTACACGCTGGAAACCCTGACACGACCATCTCTTTCTAGGCAGATCTTCATGCATACTCTACTGTTCCTATCGCGCCGAGCCGATGACTCCCAAATCGCCGGAGCGCGCGACTATCTTTAACGGGGCGCCATCGCCAGGGTTCCAGACCAACTGCCACGGAGAGTCCTCCGTCTACTAACGAATCAAACACGTCAATTAAAAAATCCCACATATCGCCCAAGATCGAAATCACGCTGGTATTGCCTTGGGTAAACATCTTCTGCATTGTTTTAACGACAGGGCTGGATCGAGCCACAATCGTTCCTCTAACGGGGTGCCACGACATGACGCCGGAGTAATTGAAGCTTTTCAGCTTGCGGCCCGTGTTTCATGAAGCCCCAATCAAGTCCCAACGTTCAACACGCCTTTCCATTCACGGATAGATGCAATTGATCACTACGACGATCCTCAGCTCCCTTTTCCCAACCCTCTCTCCTACATTGGCCTTGGCCCAAAAAGCTTCTACTCCCTTGGCTGTCTGTCTCAGCCCCATGATGGACATGGCTTTCAAAAGCACCGACATCTGCAAAGCCCCAATCGGCGCCGAGACCAATGAGCTGCATTTCAATGGGGCTGCTTAAAAAAGCACGGGGGGAGGCTTAGGGTTCTTCGAAGTGGGGACTGTCTCTTTAAAGTCCAAAGTACCCCTCGGGCCGTGACCTTGAATCGCTCTTTTGTTCTTGTGTCTACTTCGAGTTCAATTATTTTGTTTTTCATTGCCTCGGTCCGATAAGGACCTCTGTCGGCGGTGCCAATGGGGTTTTCAGTACACGGTCATAAGAAAAGGGATGTGTAAGTGGATGGTCCGTGTAGAAGGCGGAAAATAATGCTAAACCTTTACTGTATAGCGATTCTGAGAAACACCTTAAGAGATTACACAAAACAGTCCCCTGGATCGAATCTCCCCTAACTGGCGCCGACCATGAGCACCTCGTCTTTTCCCAACGCCATGAAGCCAACACGGTCGAGCTTTTCTTTGACCTGTTCTTTGTAGCGAATCTTGCCACCTTCACAACCTACCATTCAGTGACAGACACTTCAAATTTAATAGCGTACATTGGTTTCTTTGGTATTGTATGGTCATCATGGTTCCAGGTTACCCTACACGATGTTCGCTTCGCTCGGGATTCGATTTACGAACGGGGTTGCAAAACAATTCACTTCATTGTATTCGTTGGACTGGCTCTGACTGGCTCCTCATTCAATCCTGGAGGACCCAAAGCGACCAATGTGGTTAGTTATTCAACCGTATTCCGCTGTTCTTTACTGACCTTGCTTCAGACTTTTCGCGTTCTCTGCTACACCATGGTCATGAGTAGACTACTGCTAGCAATCCAATATGCAGTAGTGCTTGTAAGCTTCGCTGAAGGCCTTCGAGCGTCAAGAATAGGATACTGACATCAGCTAGTTTTACGTTTGGCGGGCGCACTACACCAAAATATACATTCCTTTGGGAATAATCATCGTTATTTATGCAGTCGCCGCTGCTGCTTTTGGCGCCATGACACCGGCCTTTCGAGCAGAAAACAAAGCGCATCAAGGGGTATATGTGGTGTGGTATGTCGTTATGATCCTAGAGGGAATTGGTATCATAGTCACTTCCATATTCTGGAGGATGTTAAGTTTCAAGAAAACCCACTTGATGGAGCGCATGAGTCTTTTGACGCTGATTGTTATTGGCGAGGGCGCAATTGGCGTTACTAAAACCGTTTCAAGGATGATGGGAAAGACTGGACTGGACGTAGAGGGCTGTTTCCTTATCATGTGCATTATTATGGTCCTGGTAAGTCTCTGATCCAATTTCTGCATCAACTCAGAGTCTCATCCCACTAGGTCTTAATCTGGGCTCTTTATTTCGACAACTTCCCTCATGGCCACTATGGTACAATTCGTCAACAGATCTGGTCCGTACTCCACTTTCCTTTCCAGCTTGCTATTGTTGGCATCGTCGAGGGATCTCAACAGGTAGCGCTGGCGCGGTACGTCCTCAGACAGTACAAGTACATCGAGGACTCATTCGCGAAATACTGCTACAAGGAAAACATGGAGGGCGAATATTTGCGTGATAAATTGCTGGAAATGGTGGATCACTGGCAATTTGAAACGAAGATTGAGACCTACGGCACAACAGAAGAAATGGCATACTACGTTTACCGTATTGGCAACACAACTAACATATGCTCACCTGCTAATGCCACAAAATTTGAAGAGACGGAGGAATGGCCGGCAGATTTCACCTCAGCGATTATCACCATGTGGGATGCAGTTTATAAGGGACTTGGGATGAAGATACCAACCGACAAACTAGAGAAGCATTTCGCGACCGAGATTGCCATCGAGAGCTGGAAAATCGTCTATCTATACTACTGGAGCAGCTTTGTCCTCTTGGTGGCCTGCTCCATCGGCTTTTTATTCCTCATTCGAAGACACAAAGCAGATGCATTCGACTTTGTATCCATCATTTCCCGGCTGTCTGCCATTGCGATAGCAGGAGCATTGATCGCCTTGGTTGCCGACGAAAGCGCCCTTTTCTCTTTTGTTGGATCCCGCGCTCTCATTCCAGTCTTACTCGGACTGCTGTTCCTGATTCTCTTCTTTGATAAACTCAGCGCTATTTTCAGTAATTGGCATACCATCAAGAGCGGACAACCGTATGCGAAAGAGTATGAAGATCACCATGACCATCACAGCAGCCATAGCGAGAGCCGCGGGCATAGTCCTAACCACGAATCCCTCTCCACGGATCACCGTAAATCAACAGCTTGGAGCACGTACTCGGACACAGAGCCTTTGACTTCATCCACCGCGTATGATGCGCAGAGTTACGCATTGAGCCCATTAATGAGCCCGCCGGTATCAACTCCTAGCCCAGCAGCGGGACATAGGACGAGTGGTTATATGCCTATTACCCATGGCCAGGATTATGGACCTTAGTCTACTGAAGCCACGACAATTTAATCAATCAAAGCGTTGGAAGGATGCATGTACTTGTCTTATACCAAAAGCCTGGAGTATATATTTAGCATTTGACGAACATTACTACCTCTTTCACCCAAGTTAGTCATTGTATAACACTCCTGGATAATAGAGGAAATAGAACCCAGCTCCCATATAGGAAAAGCTATCTTATACATGTACCCCCAACGTATTTAAATTCCTCAAGATATGTCTAGTGTTGCGTCGCCATCGAAGCAGACAATCCACAAAAAAACCAGGTTCGTGACTACATGCAGTAAAATCAATTATCCTACTATCTCAGTACCAGAAATCGGCCTCTTGCCTTTGTATACCACTTCACACATCCATACTTACCTATACGAATCCATGCCCACTCACGACGCCTGTCAGGCGCTGAATGGTTACCCCACACCAAGTTTGGCCCTTGAGCTTCCCCGGATATTTACACAATCTGGACCCCCGGCCCGCTGGCTTTTGTATTCATCCGTGAGTCCCTGCAGATTCCGCTCTGTCACCCCACGAAAAGTACATAACCTCGGGCATTAGTTTTGGATATCTTTTTACGGAGAGGAAGCTTTCTCTTGAGAGGTAGTTCCATAGATAGGATGATATTAGGGGTCTTGAGTGGATCGCTCATATTCTGCGCGAAACGCAGGTGAATTCCGACTGGGACCGGGGTTTGAAGTAAAGCATGAACGAAACGCCCTGATCGAAAAGAGCGGCAATATATTAAGAGAATCTGCCGCTCGATCACGCCTAGGTCCCAGATCATAATATATGTGGCCAATTATGGATAGATGCGATGGGTGTTTATGGGGAATTGGCCCACGTTTGTAGATCGTATAAGATAGCTTTGAACGCCCCGGACGGCGCGCGTTCGTTGTACGTTTTTTTTCCTGGGTCCGGGGTGAACAAACAACATACGTTCGACTGCTTTCGTTATTTGTACATACGATCCCTGTTATTTGAGATTCGTTTTTGCGATTTGATCTTATTGACCAAAGCAACCGCTTTCCCAAGAAGAGAAGAAAAAGATGATGCTAGCAACCCTCGTCCTCCCACTACTAGCCCTGCTACAAAGCAGTATTGTAGCAGCGGCACCAACACGCATAGACAGCGCGGCCGCACCCGCAGCAACAGTAGGAAAAATCCGCGGCGTATCAAGTCCAGTCTTCCACCTCTACCTCCAAGCAAATCCCAACAACAGTAACTTTCCCCCTCCCCCTCCCACACCCCCAACTAATCCGGTATAGAAACCGCGCCCGTCCTCGGCCCAGAATCCAGCGGCGAAGATTTCAACATCGGCAGCACCATCCAATCTGTCAAGACATCCCAATATTTGAATATCGTGACGGCGAGCACGAGTTATAAACCCTTGGTTTTTGGAGCGCAGGGTGAGACGACGGCTTGGGGGCTTGAGGGGGATACGATTATTACTACTACTGGGAGTAGTTTTGGGAGACGTATGTTTTGATCTATTTCCTTCCTTCTTCCCCCCTATTTCCCTTTCTTTCTTGAATCTTTTCTTTCTTGACTTTTTTTGGTGGGAGAGGATTGGGCTGACGTATACATGTTTCTAGAACTTAATTTCCTGGCGTGTAAGAGTAAGGATAACGGGTTCTACGATGTGTATCTGCAGACCGGTGCTGAGACGCCGAGTGGAGGTAGCTGTAGTAATTTCCAGACGCTGCATTTGCCTTGTCTATGTTAAGAACTCCTAGGGGTTTCGTGCGCAGGAGGGAGAGATGGTGGAGTAGGGAGCTGGGGGGCAAAGGTTTGGCACGAAGGGGTTTATAATAGAGAATTTGAATGTTGTCTGACACTAGGTGTTGAGATTGTGGGGTGATGATTGCAGTCTTTGCCTTTTGGACGGGCTGTAGGGATGAGCGGTGATTTGAGAATGGTGTTGCTGCTGGCTCGATTCTATAGGGTGATGGTCGTGGTTTAGGACTACATGTCGTACCGAGGTGGTAAGGCTTGGAACGAGAGACTTGATGCGGGTAGGCCAAAGCAAAGGACTGGGAAGCCTCAGCACGTGCAACTGGATAGTCACTTTAGCATACTCGAATGGCGGGKCAACTTCATGCCTTGTGTATGATTTTCTTACTGATCGAAGTAGGACTTCTTCCTCTGCTTCTGTAAGAGCTTCAGAGCTCGATCGACTGATTGCCCAGGCCAACCACTCATCTATTATCTCACATTGGGGTATCATCCATGAACATCCACTTCATAACCTGAAATATCCGCCTCCACACATCAACTCTCCAATCCTTCCACTCTTCAAAACCAATCAAGGAGCCAACCGTCCCCCCAACCAGAAACCCCCCATCCACAAAAACCCCCAAGTAGGCTGCGCAACACTCCTCAACACCGCCGGACCGGGACAAGTCCCCGACAACCCCCACCCAGCGCCAAACGCTGCAGCCCCAAGCACAAACTTCCAATCTACATCCTTAATCGTCTTCTTCGGCAATTCGAATTTGTCGCTGAAGAGTGGCGGGCTGGTAAACCCCTTCCACTGGATCTCGAGTAGATTCGGCATGATGCCGAAGAGGATCACGAGCGCCATTGACGGATCCCAGGCTTCGAGATTGGGGAAGGAGAGGAAGGATAGGACTTTGGTTGGGGAGGCCATTTGCGATATCTCGAGTCCTAGACCGAATTCTAGACCGGCGAAGAATTGCGTGGCGAGGCGTGCTGGGGATTCGGAATCGGGTTTGGTGTCTTGGGATACGGTTTCGGCGATTATGGGTGGGATTAGACGGGCGGCGAGGATGGTGGCTGCTGTGAGGAGGAAGAGGGGGGTGATAGTTGAGGTTGGTGGGTAGGTTGGTGTGTAGCATGGGACGGAGGCATTGCAGGCTTCTGTGATTAGGGATGGGTGGACGAGATGGTGGGTTAGTAGGGCCACTGGGAAGAAGGTTGCTACTGCGACTAAGGAGCGTCCGCTGAGTCGAGATAGACCGCATAGCATGTGGCCTGAAGTGCATCCGTTTGAAGTCTAATGGAGTGTGAGCTTAGTCTGTGGTTGGTCGTCACTTGGAGATAGACTAACCTTAGTCCCCCATCCGACAAGAAGGCCCATTCCCAGAGTTACCAATGCTGCCGGCAAGCTTGATGGTACGGGAGGATACTTGATCAAAAGCTGTGGCAGGAATATCTTCAGTGGGATGAAGCTCATTGCCATACCCACGAAAAAGGAGACGGTTCCCTTGGTCGGCGCATTCAAGAGTCGGCGCAAGAACCCAGATGCTCCTAGGACGTTTCCATTTTGAAAGAGGAGGTTGCTTGTTGCTTGATGGAGCAGCAAAGCACCTAGGCTGGTCTCAACCGGTGTGAACATGGGACACGAGGTAGAGATGGACAGCAAAGTAATGGAAGGAGAGAAGAGGTCGGTTCGACAGGAAGGGACTGCGAAGCCATTTCTATTTTATCATGGCAGAGGGCCAGCAGAGCGGACCAATTCGCGGTTGCAGGCATCCATGCTACATTTACAAAAGGGATGGGATGGGCAAGCCGTGGCGTTGCTGTCAGGATGGCAATTGGGCGAGGACGGGCATGGCTAAAGGGCGAGCGAGGTGCCAGAGCAAGCCTCGCCGACTACAAAGCGTAAGAGTAGCCGTGCCATGCGGACCACTTCTTGGGGGGAAAGCTTGATGGAGCTGCCAGCAGCCATGGGCCGGGCTTTTGAGGTCTAGCGTAAGCCAAAAGGGAGTGGGAGTGGGAATGGGAGTGGATGGGAGGTGCAGGAAGTGCCAGAGCCATGCACGTGGACCTATCTCCGAACTCGTGGCAGACGGGGCGAGAATTGCGGGCAACATGATTCCCTTCGCCGAGGTGTAGATAGATGAGACGATGAGATGGGTTCCACAACGATGACTTATTCTTCTCCTCATCGTATCCGGGGACGTAGGTGACACACGCACGTTTCGCACTCAACAGCCGCTCTTTGTCGCGCTTCTATGCAAACATGACCATTCCAATGACGGTTAGGCGATGCGCTCCAAGACATAGCATCCCGTCCCTCCTCGCCGACCACATTTTCTGGAATGACGGCGAAGGATCGCAGCTGGACCCCGTATCCGATGCCCAACAGACACAAGATCCCATTCGCGCAACATGCCGGGCATAATTACACACAAATCGCCGAATAGAGCAATTCACAGATGACTGGCCGCCTGATGCTGCGCTGCACTCATGAATCCTCCTAGCTATCTATCGAACGATCTAATCCCTCCGCCTTCTAGAACCTCCAAACCTTCCAAAATCGCATGCAAAACCTATCTATCCATCCCCTCGGTCCAGACATACATACATACATACATAACCCCGGAGACACCAATCCCCAATCCCCAATCCCCAAAAATCCCATCCAGTCCGTTCAAGATGTGTCCCCGTACTCATAGCCAAACAGGTACTCCGTAAGCCAAATCCCCGGCTCCACCTACTCGCGCATTATTACTGGCGCGCGACTAGGGGTCTTGCGACCTCCGCTCACCTCGCCGACCTAACGAAATACTCGAGACAACCTGCGTTCCGTGAAATTGAGCAATCCCTTATTTTTCTTCTTCTTTCCCCTTTCCGCTTGGGCTTCTTACTTCTTGTTTTCTTCGCCGTTTCTTACTTCGCGTTGACGCTAAATCGGTTCGTATCTGTTGTGGCGCTTGCGTTTTGTCGATGATAATCTCTCAGAGGATTTGCATGTTCTAAAAATAAAGACGGTGTCTTTTTGGATTCCTTTTTATTTGAATTCTTTTCTGTGAATTGAGGCGAATCGTGTGTTGAGGATGTTGATGATTATGCTACTGACTAAATAGAAACCTTTTTTTTTGCTTGGTGGATTATCGAGCAATTGATTTTTTGAAAATATGTACTTTGTAGGACTTTGTAGATACCGGATACGCAATCTTCTAGGGAAGGAAAAAGCTTTAGATAGATTACACAATCTTTTAACTAGCCAAACCACCCATCCAATTCACCATAAAAATCACCGCGCCCTCAACCACTTTCCACCGAAAAGCATCAGCCACTCACCCCCCCCTTCTCTCCACCCAACCCATACCCCAAGTATCCCCGAAACACGCACAACATCTTGTACAACACACTACGTACCCACACTCACGCCTACCCTCCTCCAAGAAACGCCGGCCCTCGTATTCCTCACCCATTCCTGTTCAAGGTCGCCGATCCGGAGAAGATGCCTCTGCACGTGTCACTAAAGTCGATGCTTGGGTGATGTGGATTGGGTGCATGAGCGTTGTGGGTCGGATCGGAAGGATGGTATATGAGGTCGGCGACTAAGGAAGGGGAGGGGGAAGAGGCTGATGTGGATTCGGGGCGCGGGAGGATGTAGGACGGGGAGTCGCGCGTGTTTACGTGGACTGTATATGTAAATAAAGATGTGGGTGTTTGGGATGGTGGTGAGTGTTTCAGTGCTTGGGGCTTTGGATACATTGAGAGGATCACGAGAGATGAATTGGTTGGGCTTTGCGGGTACGTGAGACCACGCCGTAGGTGATCATGGTTGTGCTTACTTGTGCAGTCGGGGATTGCTGATGATGCACTAGGTTCTCATCATTTGATGGAGAAGTGATCTTATGATGTATGTTATTCAGCATTTCTGTGTTCTTTGGTGTACTCCATGGTGTGAGGAGGGATGGTGGTCGTATGATCTTTAGCTATTGAACGGCTTACCCCGAGGTCACCGTCAATCTAAGTACTTACGTCCCGCGCTTTCACTAAGTGAACGATAGAGAAAGTCGCATATCTACGAGATCAGTTGCCTAGAAACCCAACTCACGTTTTTGAAGCATGCAAAGGCCGGGAAAGTGAAGAAGGCTCATCGCTTGCAAAAGAACTTATCGCACGAAAATATAGCATACAACAGTTCCATTCGAATATTACACTATCGACTACGACGCAAAGATCCGAACCAGAAGTAGCTCACTCTATCCCCTGTTCCGTTTCTCGGTACTCTACGATCACAAGACCTCGACACCTCCGGGAAGCTCCTTGAGCCCTAAAATTGCAAATTAGTCTTAGATTCACACGGTGGGTGGGAACAATCTTACAAGTGTCAGAACCGACGTCCTCCTTGGCTTGTTGAGGCTTGGTGCAACCAATGGCATCCTTTCCGTCCTGGATCTTGAGGACCTGGGTGCAGTCCTCGCTGCCGCACTTGCTGCCGAGAGCATCCATGCCACGCTGAAGAGCATCATCTTTCCAGCCAAAGAGGTAGTCACCGTGGGCACCATAGCCAGTTCTAAACTTGATTTTAGCGCTTGAAGTAAGTCATAAACTAGAAGATAACGTACGGGTCGCCAAAGCTGTAGACCAATGGCTGCTTTCCGTTCTTGTAATACTCAGGGTTGGCGAATGGACCACTGGTGTCGAACATGATCTCGTACATGACCTGAGGGACTCGGACAGGATGTGTGCTTGGGCACTTGTCACCAGCGAGCGCGGAGGTACCTGAGTAGGCCATGTGGCTCTTGTGGTCTGGAGAATCCAAGTTCTTGCCATCCCAGCATGATGGGAAGATGATCGTGGCGCGGATACCGCCCGGGCATGGCTTGCTTGGGAACTCAGAGGTGTCACTGCGGTCGCATGGAGCACCGTTGCCTCCCATAGTTCGGTCGGCGGCCGAAAGACAACGATGGCAGATGCCTGGTGATGTGCCGGTCTTGGAGCGGAGAGTTGGGTCTCCAGCAAGCATACGGAAGCCCTACTTCATGTTAGCTTGCTCGAAGAACAACATATGTGGGGCCTGATTTACAGGTTTGAAAGAAGTAGTCTTCTTGTTGCTCCCACTGAAGGGACGCATGTAGTAGACCGTGAGTCCACCTTCCTGAGGAAGCAAGGTTCCGTTCAGACGGCCGTTGGCCATTTGAGGAATTCGCTTATATGTGCCATTCTCAGGAGACTTGAAGTAGATGGAGGCAGTCCAGTAGTTGCTGGTGTCTTCTGTGTAGATGCAGGACGTGCACTTGGACTGCTTGGGTGGATCAATGGTGGTAGGTTCCATCTACAAACACGGTCAGTTGTATATTTCTGAAAGAAAGAAGATGATCAGACATACTGTGATGTTGAAGGAATCGCCTCCAACAACTTGGTGCATATGTGGAGATGGGTTCTGTCCAGGCGTAACGAGAGGGTCAGTACGCTCAACTACAAGCTGGGAGCAGCCGAATCGAATAAAGTCAGAAGAGCCCAAGCCTCCAGCGCCGCCTCGCTGTGGAACGGCATAGGCATCTTGCGCAAGCAGCGCAGCAAGAGAGAGTGACTGCCAGAACATGTTCGTGAATGTTACAGTGTTGCCCGAGAGAGTTGGAGAAGTCAACAAGCGCTCAGCGACAAATTGCCAGCTTTTAGAAGGCTCGCGCTGCCAACTAACCTGAACTCCCGACCATGACTATTCTTTGCGCTCGGCATTGTGATAAGATGAATTAATCGCTAGATGAGGACAATATTGACCCCAGACGATCTCGCCCCTGCCATTCGTCTTGTCCCTGGCGGAAACCAATAGGAGGAACGCGAGCAATTAAGTACTCTACGCTACATTGATCTTCTGCCACTACCCGTCAACTACCGAACGAACAGAACCAGCCAACAGACTCAATCTCAATTACATCTGGGCAAGCTGGAGCGTGCGAGGCGTCATAGTTGGGGTAAATTCCCCGCTCTCTGCACATTCACGTTGAGTATGCATCAAGGGTGTCTTGGAAGGCAGACTTTTTCATTGGAGGAAACAAGGAGCAAGGGGATGCATCCGCCTGTGCGCGACCCTTACATGTTTGGTAAAGAAGGAGCGTCTAGAAGGCTCATGTTATGTTCAAGGGGCGAAGTTGGAGAACCAGTTCGCGATACAATGATAAATGCGCTAGTCCGTATCCGCCGAGTGGAGCTTTACACGGTCCGGAAGTCCAAGCGCCAAGAAGGCGGTGAAGTGTGGACGGCAGAATTTCTAAATTTCATGGACCGCACACTGCTCCCACGTTCTAAGGTGACAGACAAGAGTACTTTACTACGGCTGTTTTCCATTCCCCTTGAAGTTGTTTTTTGGGTCAACTGATACATACGTATCGCGACGGTTTCGATTATCACCACCGAGCGTCCACCCATCCTCGATCATGGCGACAGATATTGCGAAAGCTCCAAAGACACGGCGGAAATCGAACACAGCAATGGCAGACGACGAAGCACAAGCCATTGCACGACATACCGAGTCCGCAAATGCTACATATGGGCGGGGGGAGAAGATTCGCACAAAATCTGTGAAAGATAAGAAATTACGCGCAAATCTTAGGGCACTAGAGAAGAAGAACAAGGATGCGGTGCTACAGGCGAAGAATGCGGAAATTCTACTAGATAACACTGCGGGACTTCTTGAACCGGAACATGAGCTGGAAAGAACCTACAAGGTGCGGCAGGATGAGATTCAGCGGGACGTTGGAATCGAGACTGCGAAGAAGGGCTTCGAGTTGCGACTGGAGGGGATGGGACCATACGATGCGCTCGACTATACAAGAAATGGGCGCGATCTCTTGCTAGCAGGGCGCAAGGGACATGTAGCATGCATGGATTGGAGGGACGGGAAACTAGGCTGTGAATTGCAGCTCAACGAGACGGTGCGAGACGCAAAATGGCTGCACAATAACCAAAGCTTTGCTGTGGCGCAAAAGAAGTGTGTATACATATACGCACGGGACGGTGTAGAAATACATCAATTGAAAAAACACTCTGAAGCAACACATCTAGAATTTCTCCCATACCACTTCCTCCTCGCCTCGGTCTCGACAGCAGGTTTCCTTCGATACACAGATACGTCAACAGGCCAGATGATTACCGAAATGCCCACTCGACTTGGTCCTCCCACTTCGCTGTGTCAGAATCCCCACAATGCGATTCTCCACATTGGCCACCAGAAAGGCATGGTCACTCTCTGGTCTCCGAATAGCACTACACCCCTCGTTAAGCTCCTCCCACATCACGGTCCTGTTCGAGCTCTTTCTGTAGATAGGTCAGGGCGATATATGGTATCTACCGGTCAAGACCGACGGATGGCTGTGTGGGACATCCGCATGTTCAAGGAGCTCCACGCTCATCACCTCCGTCAACCAGGATCCTCCCTCTCAATATCCGACCAAAACCTCACAGCCGTGGGCTGGGGCACCCAAGTCTCAATCTACAAGCCCGACATATTCAGCAGCTCACCTTCTGACATCAAAATTCCGTCTCCCTACATGGCATGGGGCGGCGAAGGTCAAACCATATCCAAGCTCAAATTCTGCCCCTTTGAAGATATCCTCGGCATCTCGCACGACAGAGGCTTCAGCTCCATTCTCGTCCCCGGGTCCGGAGAACCGAACCCAGATTCCCTAGAAGCCGGTCTCAACCCCTTCGAAACCAGCAAACAACGCCGCGAAACAGAAGTCCACTCTCTACTCGAAAAACTCCAACCAGACATGATCTCCTTAGACCCCAATTTCATTGGCAATTTGAACCTAGCATCTGATGAGCAGCGGCGTACAGAACGCGATCTAGACGCTAAGCCAGAAGATAAGATAGCCAAGTTGAAGAAGAAGGGTCGAGGACGTAATTCAGCGCTGAGGAGACATCTGAGGAAGAGTGGACAGAAGAATGTTATTGATGAAGAGAAGGTGAGGGCTAGAGAGGCGCTTCGGGCTATGGATAAAAGGGAGGTGGAGAAGGTTAGGAGGATGAAGAAGGAGTATGGTCCTGCGCTTGAGCGGTTTGCTAGGAAGGGTGCTTAAGCTGCGGATCGCAACGTTACTTTTCTATCAAGTGGATAAAATGGTGATAACGGTGCATTAGCTTTCGGCGTCAGGAACTGTCAGTATGGGTCTGTAGATTTATACCCTCGCATTCGAATAAGATTCTCAATCGTATCAATTTTTGCTATGATTGTGCACAGAAGGCATTAATCGATGGCAAGCTCAAGAACAGGAAGGTTGGTCATTTACACGAACGTCACGAATAAGACACAGCAAGCATACCATAACAATCGAACGCAAAAGAAAAACGCCATCACATGATCGCATGAATTCCTATCTATAATCTAACTTTTTTGTTCCCCAGCCACTCGGTAAAAATCCGTAAAACAATCAGGGCTGCCATGCCAATGCCTGTCGGGGCCATACTCGCTTGTACAACGACACGGCAACGGCATCCATCGGGTTGATCTTTCCGTCGAACGTCGCCTTGAAATAACCATGCGTACCCAGGCTCTCTTTGATGAAGCCGCTGCGGCCACGTCGGGTCCATAGCGGCAGGCTCTTGAACCACTTGACGTCTTTATCGTTGAAGAACATGTAGCGGACTGTGACGATACGCTTATTGATCTTGAGGGGGTGACCAGTGAGGATTATGCGTTTGGCAATGACCCGATTCAAGGATGGAGGGAGGCTTGTCCCCGTAGCGATGAGTTGTAGCGAACCGGATGATGGCTGGACATTGCTATCATCGGAGGGAACTATGCGTTGAAAGTAGAGGACCGGGACGTTGCCCCAAGTCAAAGGACCTATGAAGGAAGCTATTGCAGATCGCCCCGGATGAAGATAACGGTCGAATTTATGGACGTCATTGGGGGTGTTGCCCGCTTGCGAGAAAAGCTACACTTTTGTTAACAATTGAACACTTTCTAAGTTCGAAACAACTTACGGGATTTATCACCAATCGCCGAGGCCCACATTGGACTATCAGCTCGCTCTTTGACTTTATAGGTCCAGGATACTCTGAACTTAGCAAGATACTATAATTGCATGCTGTTCGCTTATGTTCATGCCTTAGGAGTGAGAACAGGGCAAGAGGCCGTGACTGCTTCTGCTGAAGCTCGAGTGGAACACCACGAAGGTGGACGTTGACTCTTGTTCCAGGCTTGACTCCTCCAGCCCATGCCTCCCGTATTATTCTTGTTGCTGCTCTCTTATAGTCCGATATCTCTAGTAGCCGAGCCCAGTCTTCGGGCTCATAAGGCTTGTCTTCGTCAGTCTCCCAGACGCTAGTCCTTAGACTCTTCAGCCCTCGGTACCGAATTAAACGTTCTCGAGCAATAACATTGGGATGTAACTCGATTTCATCCGGGAATTCGAGATCATCCTCGGCTTCAGTCTTTCTAGTCTTGCGGTAGGCTTCAATGTCTGCGGCTTCGTCTTCGGGTGATGGGTCCAGGAACATCTCTGACTGTGGGTATTCTGAGGGACCAGCCTCGGTTGCAGCTCTGCCATCAAGGTCCATTCCTTCCACGCCGTCCGCAGGCTCGGCCTTATCACTCCTTCCGTCCTCAAGCATCTCTTCATCGAAGTCCTCAAGGTCAGACCCAGAATCGGACACATCGTCAATGTACCAGGCACTTTGATACTTGCTCGTTCCTCGAGGAAGCCGTTTCGGTCGCGTTTCCGTTACTTCTTCTTCCTCGTCGGAGAAATAGTGATGGTCATCTAAGAGAACACCCTTCCGCTCTGAGGGTGCAACAGATACGGCATAATTTGTCACATCATCCATAATGGTTTCCTCAGGAGCTAGTTGAGCAAGGTCATCTTGATCGTCACTTGGCCTTTCCAGTACATCATCCTGGTCCTCTGAGTCTACCACCATGCCGTCTTCTTTTCCTTTCTTTCGCAAATCTAAAGGAGCAGCTGTGATCTTTTCTATTTGGAAGTCTCCCCAATCGCCCACTTGGACTAGTCTATCAGCCTTTAGTCCTTGGCCTCGCACAACGCCGGTTAGGATGACTTCGCCGGTGCCATTCTCAGTCATTGCAGACTTCCCGCTCGGCCAGGTGATATCTTCAATAAACATATAACTCCTTTGCTCGCGCCAATTCACGCCTTTCGTTGTAGTCGTGCAGAGTGACCGAACAAGATTAGAAGCTTCTTGTCGAGAATCTAAGGAGAAGACACGCTCGGTCGCTGGTAGCCAGTGGGTCATGTACGATTTCAAAGATGCCACAACTTGCGGCCTTCGCTTTGGTGGGTCGATAGAGTCCAACTTTTGCACCACTGTGAAACAATTGGAGACTCCCTGGCTTTCGATTGCCTTCAATATGAGTTCGCCCTCCTCGTCTACCTCTTCCTCGCATGAGAGAACGAAGACTACAAAGTCTGCCACCCTACATGCATCTAAGGATGCCAAAAGATCCCGCTTTACCACCAGGTATTGAAGCTTCTGCTTGAATCGGTCGATGCTGGTTCGTGTCCATCCAGCGTCTGGAACATCCTCTTCCACGTCCAAGCTTGAGTTTAGGCTTCGTACGGCGGCAGCGCTCGAGACGTCCGCGCAGAGAGGTATGACTGCGACAACCCTCGGCGCACCATCCTTCCCACCAAATACATTAGTGGCCTTTGCGTGTTCCGAATCCTTGTTGAGGCGCAACTGTTTGGCTCGATTGCGGCGATCGAATTTAGACATGACTTGCTGGTGCGGGGTTTTACGACTTCCGCGCTCGAAACCTTCGATCTTGCCTATAATCATTCATTAGAAAAGTGAGCTTCCACAACTAGGTACTATGTATACCTTTCGAACGCTCTTTTAGTGAACTCTTGGTGGCATGGCGGGACTTGAAGGGCTTCTGAGACTGCTTTGTGGTGCTCCGATGATGGTGCTGACCGACCATGGGCGCCATGTTGCCGCCTGCCTTGAATCTGAAGGGAAGAGACGCCACTTTGAGAGCGGATCGTGTGTAGGGACGATGTTTCTTGTTCAAAGTGCGGGCACAACCATAATTTTTGTGGGTTTATCGATAAAGGTCTTGGCAACAAGCGCGGGCGGAAGTGGCGGTTCAATTGGCCCGTGTGGCTGCGATCAGCCATCTGGTTAGCTCGCCTCGTGCCCATGAGAGTGGGTCAACAACAACAGCAGCAGAGCTGTTGCACTTATTTTTGATCGTCATGTATCAACAAGAAATTTCCGCATAACAGGTGAAAAGCTTGATTTGACATAGAAACAAGCTTTTCTAATCAGATTCATTCCAAAAGAAAAAAAATTCCTAACTACCTAAGCCCGTTGATGTGATTTGGAATAGAAACGAGACATTTACTTTTTGCAAACGTGCTGTATTTTGTCTGCTCCTCGAGCTTCACGTGCAGACTACAGCATCTAAATAGTAAAGTCTCTCGGCACAAGCGAGAGGCTTCGTCGCGGTGACTCGTCGTAGCAGCGGCAATTGCAATGAGGGAAATGTGAAGAAAGTTAGGCGGATCACTGACTGAGAGCGATCCAGTTCGACGAGTATGTGAAGGGGTAGTCGATGGGAAAGTAGAAACTATGGTCATAGTGGTCACACGGCCGAGTGATTTACAAATGGACTCTGTCATGAGTGTGAATCGAGCAGAAGGAAGTGGACGGCGCAGAGAGTTCACGAGTAGTGCGAAAGAAACTCGCGACGAAATTAGAAAATCGGCGAGAAAGATAGCCACGGCGACACATATATTGAGAAGAAGATGGGCACATGGGCAGATAGGTAAACAAACCATGTGGGAAAGATCAACTGCGGGGGGTAGTAGATAGGCAGTGTAGCTTAGAAGCTGCGCAGCTGCCTGCGGAGAGAGAGAGAATACGCATCACCAAGCCGATGACGACAGCAGACATTACAGTGTGTATACCTCGCCGTCGCCCCCCGCCAAAAAGCAAAAAAAGGCATAAAAAAGATTTCCCAACTTCAGTAAAGAGCGGGAGCTCCACGAAGCTCCGATTAACCCCTCGAAACTCCCAGATGACGAAGTAGCAAAAAAAAACAAAAACAGAAGCCTCTCTAATAGAGGGAAGAACTGAAACCCTGAATGTCCGAGTTTTTTACCCGGCGCCCGCCGGTTCTTCAATGCCCCATCTCCCACAGGATCCTAGGGTGCTTGACCTGAGGTTCGAACCTGCGCCTCCTACCCCAAGGACTTTGGAAGGGATTTATGGAAACCGGCGACGACGCCCGCTGCACCCCGCCATGGGAGATGTTTGATGTAGGATTCTAAACTTTTTGTACTTATATAGGTTAGAAATCGTGAGTTGGGGCATACTGTGAGATTACTTTTGTATAGCTTCAGGATTGCTTCGAGCGGGGCGGCGAGCGGGGCAGATGGGCTCGTGCGTTTGTTTACCTCCTCGACAGTAGAGGAGGGGTGAAGAGAGGGGTGGTGAAGGTGAATCACTGAAGAATCGTTGGCAATGCTTTCGCGCTCCGTTTGTGAGGCTCTGCCACGAGGAAAATCGAACTACAGCTTGCACCAACCCGTAAAACACTCAGTCCATATCAGGATTTACTTTTACATCCTTGTCATCTTATTTCCCCGCAGGATCCTTCTCACGTACAATCAGTACAAGGTAAATACCGCATTTCCCAATGTGTTCCGCTTCGTCACTCCGATCAATTGTGAACATCAAGCATCGTATGATCCTAGAGGAATGGAAGACAGGCAATGCTCCATAGGAGCTATCAACAAGGTTTCCTATTCATTCATACCTATTTCAAACATACTTCCATCTATGATAGATCCAGCACAACTCGTCCCTTGAGCTTGCCCGCATCCATCTGCTTGAAGACATCAGTCAACGCCTCCATCTTCTCGACCCTATAATGCGTCTTAACAATGCCTCTCGCGGCAAATTCCAGAGTCTCGATAGCCTCCCTCCGATCACCAACCGCAGATCCAACAATCGACAAAGACTTGCCCACGATCATGCCAGGCAAAGCAGACTTGATGGGCACTGGCTCGCCTTCAGGGATACCAACACATACGCATCGTCCTCCGAACCTCAGTACATCCACCGAAGAAGCATACGCCCCATTATGCGCAGTGCAAACGATTGAAGCATGCGCTCCAAGGCCACCAGTGACATCCTTAACCGCCTGTGCAACATCTTTATCTCCATCAATAGCGATGAAATGCTCTGCTCCACTCTCCAGCACGACATCCTTCTTGCTAGAATGATCTATGCCGATAACCCTATGTGCCATACCGCGGGAGGAGAATTGGACAGCAAGATGGCCCAGACCGCCACCAGCTCCAAGAATGACAACCCAGTTTCCGGATTGTGCGCCAGATTTGCGGAGAGCGGCGTAGACGGTGACACCGGCACAGAGCATGGGTGCTGCGGCTGCGCTGTCGAGGCCATCAGGAATTGGGGTAACGTAGTTTGCTGGGCCTAAAGCGTATTGTTGGAAGGTTCCTGGGGTGTAGTAGCCGGATACTTTCTGGGATGGATGTCAGAATGCGGGTAGAGCTTGATATAGGGAAGTGTGACATAGGTTCAAGGTGTCGAGATCCACATAGGATTCTTGGACCTGATGAGTTGACACCCAAAACCGCAATCTATCCACTCCGTCGAACGCGAGAATCAGAGCGCGAATAACGAGCAAACATCCATCAGGAAGCCGAGTTAAGAAGAAAACGAAACTCACCCCACTGAAACAGCAAGCATCCATACCCGCTCGACATGCCTCACAAGCCTCACAAATCCCAGCCATCCACTTGATACCCACTCGATCTCCGACCTTGACTCCAGATCCCTCAGTTCCAGCACCCATCTTCACGATTCGGCCTACACCTTCGTGACCACCAACTTGTCCCGCTGGAGTGGGGAGCGGTAGCGTAGCCCAGGAGTTCATCATGACACCCATATCCGAGTGGCAGACTCCCGAGTGGGTGCTAAATATCGTTGTCAGTATCTATATCCACAAACATATTCAAACCCTCCCTCCCGCGATAGCGAATTGCCAGAATCAAAGCCATAACAAATGGAAGCGTGGGATCGCCACGAGGCGTTGCCGGAAATTAACAATTGGCTAGGGAGAATTAAGAGTATTGAGAAGGAACCAGCATGGAGCCGCGCGATATGTTCTCCAATCGATCGAACACTTTGGCGGGAGACGCAATGTTGACTTCGCCCCATGCTTGTTTCCTCCCCTAGCATCATCCTCTCCCATACAAACACCGGCGACACAAGAGCAGAGGTGAAACCGAAGAAACCTCAAAGAAAGAAGAATAAACAAAACATACAGATTAATCAAGACTTGCCCCGGCCCAGGCTCAGGGACATCCAATTCCTCGATCTTGGTGGATATGGTGCCCGGCTTGTCATAGACAAGGGCCTTGTATTTTTTGGGTATCTCGACTGAGGCCATTGTTGCTGTGCTCTGCTTTTACTGATATCTCTCACGTGGGTCGAGTTAGATTTAGTTGATGATTGATTGATTGAAGGAAAGGTAGGTAGGTCAGGAGGTATCGGCGGGGTCGGCGGAGTGGCAGGTCGTTATAATGGGTGGTAGTCGATAGTCCAAGACAAAAGCCACGATAGGTAGGTACGTAGGTAAGTAAAGTAATCCAGGGACCTCGGAGCTCCAGATATCTACACTCGTAATCGATTCAGCACAGCCCACTACACTACCACCAAACACCGTCCCTCAGAGTCTCAAACAGGGGACAAACAGTACATACAATCTTAACGCAATCTCAAGCTCTATCAATTCGCAATCGAAACCAAAGCTATCAACCAAACGTTTGAAACAAAGTAACCCAAGCACGGCACGGCATGGCCACCCGTCATCTCATATACCTCCCCATCCAAGGTAACTTCCCCTCACTGCCCCAACCCAAGGTCCCCTCATCAACCATCCCCATCCATACCCTTGGCCCCCGGCCAACCCCGGACTAAACCAGACCCACCCATCACCTGCCATCCACAATCCACCACCTCCCTCACAACGGAACCTTCTCAATGCCGAGGCAAGCAAAGAAGTCACGAAAGCGCTAGAAAAAATCTACGAGTAACTAGAACCTCCACAGCTACGCCGTATCACGCACCCAAGCACGGCCTTCCTCGCTACCTGCCCCTCATCCAGGTATAGAAAGAAAAGGGTTATGGCGGGGTAGCCCTACCTACCCCTACGCGTTGGTACGTACGCGTAGCGTCAACCGAACATCTTATGTGGGGTCCGATGAAGGATTCCGATTCCGATTAAGATCCTGGGACCGAGAATCGAGTCGAATCGGTTCAACGTTTATGTTTTGCTAGGGGTGGGTGTGGACAAGGGTTTGGATGCGTTCGTCCGGGTGCGCGGAGTGCGTGCTAGGGTATGTATGTGTAGTGTAGCGTAGCGGACTTGTCGATTCAGATATTGAGATTGGAAGTGCTGACTCGATGTTCACGACACGACGACGTATACTGGGTACGACAACATGATGGGTGTTTCTCGTGGGTATCGATAAGAGTCTAGCATGTTGTCGGAGATCGAGAAAATAGGTTATAGATAGATGTATGTACAATTAGATGTAAGAATGTAGACTTCTTGTATTGGAATCTCGATTTTCTAGTTAATCATCTCTTTCGACCTAACATACAAATACACCATACTGGTATCCAAACCCCCCCCCGGCGGGGGATCGTTAGAGTAGCAGACCTAGACACACATTAATCCTCCACTTTACCATCCTTTGTACGGGTATACACTTATAATATCACAAAACATCACACCCGCACATCAACCTCAAATCACCCAAAGTCATTTCGTTATTTTTGAAAGATTCACGTCCTCAATTCTCATACTAAGCACTATAAATACACACATCTCCATCTCGCCTTCCACCCACCCACTTTCTTTCGATCAAGAAAGAGATCCCCGCTCAGCGGAGCACATAAGACCATCACCCCCAAAAATATAAATGGTATCGTACAATTACAATCCAAACACCCCATCGACCCGAAAGAAAGAAAAAGCTGGGAACAAGAATGAAGGAGGACGAAGCGCCCAAGAGGAGTAGGAGGAGATGATGAATTATGAGAAGGTGGAGATCATCAACAATATAAGGAAGAAAAGATCCTTGATATTCCCTTTCCCCCTTTCCCCTTTGTTCCAGAAAATTTTTTTAAGAACCTTCCCAGACAGAGATTCTTTCCATGACCTTGTTCCATGCTAATATGCCATATTTGTCATGCCACGTTGAAACCATTAGCAGTACTTGAGCAGTACCGATATATATATAGTTGGAAAAATGATGAATAAAAATGAGATATGACTGCTTGTAATCAAGTAGCCTGGTTGGTGCAGAAAGGACTAGCGAGAAGCTCGTCTGCACTTGGACGCCTCTCGTGGTCGATGAGGAACGTCTGGGAGAGGAAAGACCGAGCATCGTCTCCAGCATTCTCCGGCATTGTTGGGCTTGCATCGCCACTTCCGCCAATCTTGAAGATGGCCTGTAGTTGGGTGCAATTGGGATGCGGGTGGCTTCCCGTGAACATCTCCACGATGAGACAACCGAGAGACCAGATATCAGCCTTGCGAGTGTAGGCAGTCTGACGAACGACTTCAGGAGCCATCCAGAACACGGAACCTTGAAGTGAGACACGCTGGGCACCCTTCTTCCCGCCATTTGGTCCCCCATTCAACAAAGTTGAAGCCTCGACACGTTTTGAAATACCAAAATCGGAGATCTTGACGGCACCCTTGTTGTCCACGAGGATATTAGCACCCTTGATATCTCGGTGGATAATGTCCCGGGAGTGGAGGTATGACAAGCCTTGAAGGATCTGGCGGACGAAGTTTTGAATAAGAGATTCACCCAATGGGCCGTAGTTGACGAGCATAGTAGCAACGGAGCCACCAGGAACGTACTCGAGGAAAATGTTGAGATGGCTCTCGTCCGAATTGGATCCGAGATATTGCACAATGTTCTTGTGCTTTAGATCTCGGAGGAGACCAATCTCATGCTTCAGTGCCTCGACCATGTTCGTCTTCTTCTGATCCATTTGAGAGGTGCCCGAAGCCGAAGGAAGCTCGACTTGCTTGACTGCCATGAGCTCACCGGTGACGGCGTGGAGAGCCAAGTACACACTACCAAAGGAACCTTGGCCAATCAGTGCTCCCTTCATGTACTTGACGTTTTCCCATGAGTCTTGCTCGAGATACTCGGCAAGCTCGTCGTCGTATTCCTCGCCATCCTCAGCAATTGCTTGGGACAATCGCTTATTGAGAGAATCGCCATTCTCCGTGTTGCCAGCACTGCTACCAGCTAGGCTGCTACCACCATCGTCGAAGTATGATTGCAGCGTTGTCTGGCCTTCGGGATCAGTGACAGCGAGTGTGTCGGAACCGCTTTCTCCGCCAAATGAGACATAAGACTTTCGGTTTGGCTCAAGAGGTGACTCTTCCTCGAGAGGCTCCAATGTGGATGAAGCCACTGAATCACGATAGCCGGATTGAGATGGCAAGCCAAGTCGCATGACAGAAAGGGGCCGGAGAGGACGTGCCTGGTTGCCGCCCTGAAGCCAATTGTCTGCGATGGAGGGTAGAGGGGGTGCATCTCTCAGGCTTGAGGCGACACTGAAATTGGATGCCATGGACAAACGAGATGCTGCACGACTGAGCCGACGAGATCGTCGGACAGACATCCGGATCGTCTTGTCAATCTCATCCTTCTCGACATCAGGGAAATACGAGGTGAGATCTGAAGTAATGAGCTCGCTGGGAGGTCGTGCGCCATAGAATTGTTTGAGCTTGCGTGCTCGAGCTGCATATAGTGGAGACTTGGCGGGTCCTTCTAGATCCTGAGCAGTGGAATATATATGTCGTTCTCGCTCTCGAGCAGATGCGGGGGACAAGGGATAGCTGACGGCCGCTAGTGACTCTCCAGTAATCTTTTCAATCTTAAGCTGACTTCTATTGCTCATCGGTATCATGATGTTCTGTGTCTGTTGTAAGCTCTGTTGCGAGTAAATGGCAGCAGCAGCCTTTAGTTGCTCATCCTCCGGTTCGCCCGTGTGGATCTTGCGTAGAATGAGTCGTCCCCTCTCATGCCGTGTAGAGTCTTTGCAATATCGGACAAGTTCGATATCACTAAGTCGACGACACAGTGATGGGTTTGGCTCAATGCCGTCAAGAACATAAAAGCAGTAGTTCTTGATATGAGCCTCATTTAGCTGACCCTTACGAAGAGTCTTCAACATGATCTCATCTGCGGTCTTGCAACCCTCGATGTTCACTACGGATGAGCGCCCTGAGTCAAAGATGACGCGAATCAATGCCTTGTCAGAAGGCAAGATGGCACTATTTGTTGCGCTATCAAAACTTGGACCTCGAACATGCTGGGCAAACCTGGCTGTTTGGGGAGTTTCGGTCGGTGTGGCTCGTGGTATTTGGAAACGGGAGGAAGGATTTGCAGGGAGACTCGAAGCGCTGAGTGGGTGACCACTGTATGGGGTTTGACTTTTAGCGGAGTCTTTGGGGCTGCTCATTGGGCCATACCGTTGTGCTCTGAGGTTGCGACTCTCTGGATCTACGAGTGGGGAGCTGGGACGCGAGGGTGACTTGGCACCAAATTGAAGTGCTGATGAATAATTGAATTCGTTGCCAGTAATCTGTCTCGACATCCGCTTATCGGATCTTGAGCTGGTTGGGATGGAACGAGCAGATACCAGAGGGCGCGGGGACCCGGACGATGACGGCGGTGTATATGCTGCGTTGTCCAGTGTGGCTAGTGATTGCTGTCATGATAGGTTAGATGAGACATAAGCAAAAAATGGGTCGAGTAAGCTTACCCTATTCGAGGACCGTTTTGAAGCCTTCTTGTATTCCTTGTTACGAAGTTGCTTTGCTTGGGTGCCGATGCGAACTCGGTCGCCGACTTTCTTGATGCCCATGTCTTTGAGATGGGTCTGGTCCATCTCCATGAGGTTCTCTCCATTGATGTGGTTTGCTGGGATCTGTTAGCAAAATTACTGATATTGGAAATATTATACGTACCCTTGAAGAGCTCGACATATTGTGAGCAGTTGATACGTTTTAGCCAATCACCAACTTTGTCTTCATCCCAGTGTCTTATCGCATCCGGTGCGTCGTAGATTTCAGAGAATTCAGACTCAGTTGGAGAGGCGATCAGCGAGTGCTCGGCTCGTGGAGCTGTAGCATGGTTGCGGTAGCTCGGCACGCCGGAGCTGAACTGGGCTGGAGGTTGAGAAGAGGCTCCTCCCAGAGAGGGAGCAGGATATGGAGTTTTTGAGGCAAGCATGGCCATGTTCGGTTCGAGCGAACAGAGAGTCAGCTAGTTCGGCCCTGAGGCTGGGACGGTTCGGTAGAAGATGTAGTTTGCTTAAGGGTTCGCTTCGACGCTTCGACAAACGGGGTCTAAAGACACATAGTGGGGAGATGGACGGGAAGAAGTATTACAGCCGCGGGTTGGGTGGGATGTCGATGGTTCGATCCGGACAATAACGCAATAGGAGGTGGCCCCGGTCTTGTTGGAGTTGTAATCCTGTAGGTGACACGAGGTCGAGAGACAGGTATATCCGGCGAATAACGCTGGGGTCTTTGAACAGTACCTGGACAAAGAGGATACGGAAGCGTCTAGATAGCGAGAAAGGCACGGAGAGCGAGAATCGGTGGTCAAAGTGGTCGACTTGGGCGAGGAAGAGGAGGAAGAGGTGGTGGTGGTGGTGGTGGAGGGTGATGACAGAGCAGCGGAGGAGCGGGCTTAGTGGATAATGCGAGTATGACGGGTCGCCTCTCACGGTGAGTGACGGGGAGCGAGCGGGTCGGGATTCTTTATTAACGGGCTCTTGTACAAGTGTTGGGGAGGCGTAGGCGTGGACGTGGGCGTGGGCGTGGAGAAAGGGGAGGATTGGCGGGAGTGGCAGAGATGGGCTGAGGCGCGTGGAAACAAAATAGCAGTGTCAGAGGGCAGAGGTCGAAACAAAAGTCACGTTGGCGGCGCGAGAGGCATTGAAAAAGGTGGACGCTTCAGGAGGGAGAGCGAGCGAGGGTGTTGCACTGTGCAGGGAGGGCTTCGTTGGCTCACTGGGGGTGCTTGAGCGTGCCATCAGTGCTTGGGGGTTGCTGAGTCTAAGCTCGCAGCGAGTCGAGGCCAATCAGCGACCAGAAAGCAGCGCGGTGAAACCCTCGCGACGCGCTAACGTTTCACTGCCCAGGCAAAGCGCAGACTGAGCACAGGTAAAAGCGAGTAGACTCATGGCAAAAGCCCAGCTCAGAGGTCAGTGAAGGTCGGAGACGGTCAGAGACAGGCACCTTACCCACCTTACCCACCTCTGCTCGCCGACACACCCGTCCTTCCTTTGCTCGTTGCTCTTTGCTCTTTGCTCGACCGAACAAGACACAAACACGACTAATCCTAATCCTGAGCCCGAGCCCTGAGCCCTGAGACCTGAGACCTGAGAGAACACGCGCGCCAGAAGAAMCCCTCTTCCCTGCTGAGCCTGCCTGCCTACCTGCCTACCTGCCTGCCTGCTTGCTTGCTGTGTATCCACTCACTCCGTTTGGTGGTGTATGTGTGTATCTATGCGCATGGCTCTGCCTGCCCTTTGACCCGTGCAATCTATGCGCCGCACCACCATCGCTCCCCACGGCTCAAAAGAGCTCACCTCCACCATGGCCCCCCCCCAGCTGTCCCTAGGTCCCTAGTCTCAAAATAGCCGTCTCACGATGGACCACACCGCCAGAAAACCCCTTCCATTATTATTTTTTTCTTTCCATTCTCTCTGCTGCCTGGCGGAGATCTCCCCCTTCGGTGCGTCTGTCTGCCGAGGATGCGATATGACCATCTGCAGAAGATCACCATGGCGCTATCGTCGTCCCATGGCTTTTTTTTTTCCCTTCCATGCAGCGCACTACCCCTACACTCTCACTCTCCGACCCTTCCCCTCCTTCACCCCTCTCCCGTCTATCTGGTCCCTGGTTGCGGAACGTCTCAGATGTGGTCAGCCAGAAGGGTCGGGCAACAAGAACAACAAAGGGAACGGCAACCGACAACAACAATGACAACAGTGGCCAAGGAAAAAGGCGCGTCCTTGTTGTTTTTGCTGTCAACACAGCCTGAGTGAGCCTTGAACGCGCCAGTTCCAACAGTCGCCGTGTCGTGAGGGGCCGTTGGGCCAGAGGGTCTCCATCCACATTGGTCCAGCAGCCCCCTCATCTCCCCTCCCCACGCCCACGCCGTGTAAGAGCCTCATCGACGTGCACTGCCGTCCGCGAGCCGCTCGCCACTTGCGGACTGAACTGCTGAGCCACAAGGGGTGCCGCCGCCCCAGTGCAAAACAGGACTGACTGACCGCCGTCCCTCAATTATTCATCACCTCAGCCGATCAGCTAGCGCGCGCCCACACGTTTCTACTTTTGCTACTACTGCCACTCCCCTATCATTTCAATCTTGCCCTATGGCCGTTTCCACGGCCCGATGGTGCGGTCATCAGCTCCATCCCATCCCTCATCACACCCCCGAATTTCTCCGTCTAGCATGTAGCTCTTGCTCTGCCCTGGACAAAGATATTCCGTCAGGTCTAAGCGTTCTGGGGAAACTTTTCGCGGAGATCAGTTCTAGTCCCATAATCGTGCTTATCCATCCGTGATCCCCAAACACCCGATCCTAAACGGTGGGGTGCACCTGCATCAACCCACCCCCAAAACAGCACGTTGTTATTCCTGGATTTAGGGATTTGACTGCTAGTTCGGAGCTGTGGAGTAGTAGATAGATTGCTCGGACGGTGGACTAGCCCGGAACAGCTCTCAAGGGCGATTGCCTTTCACGATTAAGGTCGTCCCGAGGATGCTGAAGCTGTCTAGCCCCATGTGGAGTGACAGTAAGTCGGACCGAGGAACACTTACGAATGTGTTTGTTTCAGAGCAGTGCACATGTCATTTAATTCGAACGGCGATTTATTTTGTAAAAAGACGCGGAAATCCCTAATGGAGTAGGACTCCATCAAGAGAACCTCCGGAGCTATTATGGCGGAGATATATTCCGCTAGCGTTGACCATTCGTTCATGCAAAGCTGCTACAAGAGTAATTGATGTTTGATTACCGACATGTATAATGCTATTAAGATATAGGATTCGAGATGAATGGCTTTTTGAAAGAGTCTACATTACTATAACTGCTACCATCTACTTACTAGCTAGCAGAATGATCCTCCCCTTCATAACCTATCTGATGACCTCTCTACTCCCTCACCATAACCCATGACCCCCAGATCAAACAAACAATCATGAACCCACCATCCGATCCCCACACCACTCCCAAACACTTCAACGTCCGACACCACACCATGAAACCCCCAGGTTCGATATATCAGATACCTACAAGCTAGGACCAAGACCACATACCTCCGCATCACCTTTACATCCCCTCTCCCTCATACAACCCAAAAGTCCAGCCCACCGTCGGTACCAGGAGCCGGGATCGGAACCGGAGCTACGGTCCACTTCTGTGGAGTTTCATCCATCCACTCCTCCCCTCATCCATCCAATCCATCCCCGCACAAGGAGTACGCAAGCAAGATGGGTAAAACGTAAGATACGCGCACCACGCGTTCTCCCATGCTATGACTGACATTGATACATTTACACCTATACCCATACCCATACCTATACCTAGCTCGCATCCCATCTCCCCACTTACCTCCCCAGGCCCATGGAGAAACCACGCGAGATGACGCACGCGTCACGAGCCCTCGACATCGGTCTTGCTGGTAAGGGTATCTAGAATCGTGATTATGATATCTATCTGATTCAGTGGGGGTTCTAGTTTCTTTTTTTTTTTTTTTTTTTTTTTGGAGGGAGAGAGAGAGTGGGCTTTCTTCGTGGTGATATGATGACATGTGTTTTTTGATTGCTGTCGAGCATGTAGGTATCGTGGTGAGGATGGGAATGGGTATGAGGTTGGTGGCTATGTACAAGGGTAGATTTTTAGTCAATGTCGATGTCAATGTCAATGTTAATAGTAGATGGACTACATAGTCGACTTGATGATTAGCTAGCTAGCTAGCTATCTATCTTACATAGCTATTAGCCTTCCAAGGTCAACATGGTTTTAAGTTTCTTTAGGTCTTCGTTGATATTTTTACCCAAGGCGAGCAAAACAGGGGATAATCTTATGCTTTCATTTATCGCAACGCTTAGTTTTGGTTCTCGGATACCATTAGAAACTGAATGCTGGGATGGTACTCGGAGAGACTGTTGTGTTGACTGGTCTTTATTGTTCACTGGGTGTATATGTTACAACATGTTTTGTGCGTATGTACGTTTTATTCAGTGTGATGCATTTAAGTTGTCGATGGAAATTTGTTTGTAGTGCTAGGGTAGAAGGGTGGGACTAGAGGTCCCCAGGGGGGGGGGGGGGGGGGG
>JGVQ01000288.1:0-164979 GCA_001007845.1 Nigrograna mackinnonii | reverse complement strand
GGGGGGGGGGGGGGAGATGCAGAAGAAAGTAGTTTGCGATAAGAAGGCTCAGGGGGCATTAATAGCAAAGCTGTCGGTGTAGATGCTGGACAAGGGGATTGAGGATATGAACCCTAGGGTGCATTTCTTTGCCTTTATGATTCTTTTCTCGAGGACGAGAGAGTAGCAGGTCAGAGATATTTGTTAGGGACCCATATCCCTGCCTCCTTTATCATTCTCAAATCACAGCGCAATATGATAGTGAAGTTTTCTTGGTTCTTGTTTTCAAGATGTACAAGAAGAAATAAGGCTTTGATTATTTGAATCTATCTTATAAGTGAGGCTTTGTAGCGCGTTCAGCGTCCCGCATTACACGATATATACACTGGATAAGATTGTTGCCGAACAAATTTTCTTCTCATTGTTGCAACCCTACCCTTGCTTCTCTCAAAGTGGGTAAGTTGGTTGTGGAGTATGCAGGATGGATGTGGGACGCTAGAGACGCATGCTACTCGATAAGCTCTACTGGTAAAGACACCCACATACGACAAGGCGGATATCCGTAGCCACAGAGCCGATCTGTGCGCTACAAGCGCGCCTCTGCGTCTTCGACATGATCAAAGAAATTTATCGGTTTTTTTTTTTCCTTATTCCCGATAGCTGAATGGGGGTACTGTGAATGTTAGACGGTTCTCTTAAAAAGTACTTATAGTAGGTTTTGGGCTTGTAGTTAGTACACATGTTCTGAAAGTCAGTGGTCTGATTATGCCTCATTGTCAGATTCTAGAGTAGTATGAAGCGCCTGTAGAGGAGCGAACGCGCGGCGTTTCTGCTACAAGTTGAACGAACCCCGTCATTTGTAGTATTTCTCCGTGGCTTGTTTCTGGAGTGGATAGCGGTGGGATTGAGAGACAGAGGGCGATCCCTGCCAGTTCGAAACAACGACGTCCTGCTGGCCTTTGGCCGTCTTTGGCAAGGAGTCAGGCGGCGGCAATTGGCAGGCTGTGCATGACAAGGGAAAGAAAGCTCTTTGAGTTGCTGACGGTGGTTGAGCAGCCACGGTGGACTCCCAATCAGGACAGCTCTCTCTTGGGGGCACGAAACAGAGGATGCTGAAACAAAAAAAGGGCAGGACGCCGCATGGGAGTGCGCGTGGGCGGGATCGATGACTTTCCTGTCGCGGGCGTGAGCAGGGGAGGATGATGACGGGCCGTGGCTTGAAGAGGCATGTCGCCCTGTCGGTCGCAACGGACAATCATAATTATAACAATGCCAACGCTGGTAAATAGTGTACTGAGAGTAGAAGGGAGCAGCGAGAGATGAGCATCATGACCGCAAATCCGGCAGAATCCATGGACCCGGGGGGTTGGACAGGCCTTGAGCGTTGATGGCCTTACGGAGAAGAGTACCCTGCGCAGGTATTCTAGCGGATGATCGGTGGTGGTAAGTGGTCAGTGGGCGATGGGGGGGACAGTAATGGGCAATGATGAGTGGTGGGCTGTGGTGTCTGAGTGTGTGTGCGGGTTGTGTGAGTGGTGGGTGTAGTGTTGGCACGGGTGGCCAGAGTGCGAGTCTCGAAGCAGGGCCAAGCAGGGCCCATGGCCGAAGAGTGACGTCCACCGGTTCTGCGTGCAATGACGCCATGCGACGTTACTGCCCGTATCCCATGCTCGCGATGCAGCCTGCATACTGTGGACCAAGTAATGCAATGCTGCAAAGCCCGCAGTAGCCCTTTGGAAGCTGCCTTCACTCCACTTACAATTCGTTCTCGTCCCTGTCTAGCTTACATTCCCATCTGTCTTGCAATCGTCCTTGTCCTTGTCTTCGGTGCCCCAGGAATCCAATCCAACACCGCCGACCTCACAGAGAGAATTGCTCCACTCCACCTAACTCCACAGTTGCCTCGCCCTACCTCTATTTACGTACTCGCACGTGCAGGCCAATACAGTCCGCCTGCGCGCATCCACTGCGAAAAACCTCATCCTGCATACTTGGAAAATTCCTCGCGCCTACTGCTCCTACTGCTCCTACTACTCCTGCTACTCCTGCTCCCACCCCCCCATCCTCCTATCCTTCTATCCTCTCTCTGAACCTTTTGGACACTCTTCGCCAGCCTGGTGGTGGCAGGCGCCGACGCCAAAGATCTGTCTTTAATCAGGCTGAGCGCACCACTTCTCCGACGCCTCTCCCTCTGCATCCCCCCGTCCAAGATATATCAGCCCTGTCCTGGCCAGCCTTCTCCACCGCTCTTTCTCTCCTCTCTTACTCTCAATCTATTCACCCTAGAGCGGCTGCATGCAGCGCAGTCATTTTCTGCATTGCGTTGCAGTCCCCCGCAACTTTCACGCACTCGACCAGCCTCGTCCTCCTTGGTAGCGTCATAGGCTTGTCTATAGTACTGGCCATAAGACTTCACCATGGCCGCTTATGACGGCTACCGCTCGCAGCCATCCTCTCACGACTCCAACTACGACTCGCGAACCTACCCGCCTTCCTCGTATAACCAAGACTCGTACTATCAGGATATCCCAAGGCCCAGGTCCCGCGCATCTTCGAGCGCTCCCTCCGACGGCGTTCACCACTCTTCTCAACAGCCTCTCAATGCCGCCCTTAACAATGCCTTCGACAGGTCCGATTCTGCGCGCTCAGTCGACCCGGATCTCATTGCCCAAATCACCGCAGAGGTCAAGAGGTCGGTACTCGATGAGATCAAGTTGAACGGAGTACAAGGTGCCACAGGGCAACCTCAGCCCGCTCCCGCACCGCCGCACCAGTACATACCACAATCTCCTACCTCCACGTCTGCATCCTTTCCTTCCCGAAACGTGTACACTCCACCATCGCCGAGACGAGCAGACTATTCTAGCCACGGGTCTGCTTCCCCAGATCCTCTGGCTCGTGATCCCATGTTCGACGGCGCCGACGATACCCCAACACCCCGACACGAAAGGAGCGCTCCCGTCGATATTCCAAACGAACGGTCCTCTAGGCCACGACCACCCCCAGTTCAAAGAATGTCGACAGATGTGGACTTTACACCCATCGAGAAGATGTGGCAGCGACTGTTCGATCCGCAGGGATACCCTACACCAAGGCTAGGACAATTCCTGCGTGGCTTGGCTTTACACCTGGTAAATACACCCACACGGCGTTATCATCGCTCGTCACTAACAAGTTTCCAGATCGAAGACTATGAACCGAAGAAGAGTCTGGTCATCACACCAACAAAAATGCTCAATTTCTATAATGACGTCAAACTCCCCCATGAAATATATCCGTGGAGCAGTAAGTTAGGCCCTACAATGTATTGAGAATGGAGATGCTGAGTCTGTTGGTAGCAATCTTTAAATTACCTGACAAGAAACTATCAAAAATATATCGCGACATGCGCTGTCAGCATCACCTTGTCCAAGAGAATCTCTCTGAGGATCCTCATGTACCCGCCCTTACTCCAGATGGGTTTCAAGAGTGGATGACGGTCATGATCCAAGCATATCCAGATGACGAATTCGAACGGCTAGCAAAAGCTGTTCTTGATATGCCTATCAGCAATGCGGACGATCGCAAAGAAAGGTTCCCGAAAGAACTCTCACGGCGCCTCTTGCCAATTTCGGGAAATCTACAGGCTCAGCAACGATGTGCCGCCGCGCTCTCTGCTGAGGGCGTCCCACTCCGCAAGGCCCCGACGTTTCCCCCACCTCCGCCTATGGGTCAAGGCAATGGCGTCCCACCGCCAACTTTAGAACGCGAGCGTAGTCCATACGCGACCCAGTCTTGCCCAAGAGACTCGACAGTGTTTGAATCCGAAGATGAGGATCACGAGCCTCTCGCAGTCCCCATTGAGCGAGAACGTAAACCTTATTCAGCAGCTCCGGGTGGTGGGAAAGTCTACAATGACGATCTCGGCCGCAGCATGCAGTCAGATACTAATGCCAATGACGCGCGTAGGCGGACCCAGTCGACTACCAGCCAAGGCCAGTATGCACCACCACCGCCGAATGGCACTCAACACCATCCACGAACGGGCTCTTATGCAAATGGTCGCCGTGCCAGAAGCCCAAGCTTTTCCAACTACGGCACTCGATCTGACCCCAACGTTCGCGACATGCCCGGCAGCTACTATTCTTCCAATGTGTACGATTCGGAAGAAGATAATCGCCGCTTTGCCAGAGATGCCGAGATGAAGAGGAACGAATGGGCTCGACGTCAAGCTGAGGATGATCCCGTTGGAGGCCATACAAGAAGAAGCACAGCGGGTCTGAGTGATAGCTCCTACGACTCTCAACCTCGTTCCGTTTATGATGACGATCACTACCGAAACAGGAGCAGCACCAATGGATACGATGTGAGAGGCTATGACTCTCGCCGTTATTGATGCTGCATTTCTACCAAATCCAAACCTAGATGGACGGGGACCAACATTTATGAAGTTACGACAAAATACCCTTGCTGGCCAGTGTCACTCGCTTCCATAGTTCCCTTAGTATTTTCGGCTACTAGATTGACGTTATTCCCTACTATACGCCCGAGCATTTCATGTAGAACATTGTACTTCCCCTACATACCACTAGTTTATTTTACTGCTTCTCTGCGTTTGACATACCCCTGTTGCATTTTTGTATAGCTTGGAAATTGCGCTCTGTCGGCTATATGGGTCTGGTTCTTCACCAATAAAGGGCTTTTGGTGTGTATTACAATAGGCTGTCGCTCCTGAATTGCAGGTCGAAAGTACAGATTAATCAAGTTCTCGATTTGTTTTTGCTTCTACCACGTGTAGAATAGATTTTGCCACGATTGTGAAACCTCTCCTGATCATGACCTCACCAGTCTGGCCGACGTACCTAGGTGCATAGGGCTGAGTCATGTGATCTTCGTAATTTGCCAAGCACCACTTTACGCGACCTTCGAAACTCGACGCGTCGTGAAGCAACTCAAAACTCGAAAATTCAACAACCACATCTACCATTCAGTAAAAATGGCACTGTTAGTAGATAAACACAGGCCGCGGAATCTTGAAGCTCTTAGCTACCATCCAGGACTTTCTGATCGATTGAGAGCTCTTGTACGCTTTTGCTCTCAACCCCTCCCAATCATCATTCTACTGACTGATGCAACCCACATAGGCTCAAAGCGGCGATTTCCCCCATCTTCTAGTTTACGGCCCTTCAGGAGCAGGAAAGAAGACTCGCATCGTTGCAACCCTAAAAGAATTGTACGGTCCCGGAGTAGAAAAGATCAAAATCGATGCTCGCGTCTTCCAGACAACTTCGAATCGAAAGCTCGAGTTCAATATTGTCGCATCTGTATACCACCTCGAGATTACGCCTTCAGATGTAGGAAATTTCGACAGAGTCGTTATTCAGGACTTGCTCAAGGAGGTCGCCCAGACACAACAGGTGGATTTAAGTGCTAAGCAAAGGTTCAAGGTGGTCGTTATCAATGAGGCCGATCATCTGACGAGAGATGCCCAAGCTGCGCTTAGGAGGACAATGGAGAAATACAGTCCGAATCTGAGATTGATCTTATTGGCAAATTCAACAAGCAACATTATTGCTCCAATCCGGAGTAGGACATTGCTTGTCAGGGTTGCTGCACCAACGGAGCCGGAAATCTGCGCCGTACTGAAGAAGGTTGGGGCCAAGGAGGGCTGGAAGGATGTGGAAGCTCTCAACAAGAGGATCGCAAAGGATAGTGGGAGAAATCTGAGGAAGGCGTTATTGATGTACGAGGCAGTGCATGCGCAGAAGTAAGTTTTCGCCATCTTCTATATGCACAGCTCGTACTAACATTCGAAAGTGAAAATCTCTCAGAAAGTACGCACATACCGCCACCTGACTGGGAGGCCCTTATTGCACAGATTGCCGAGCAGATCGTACAGGAGCGTAGCCCTGCACGCCTCCTGCAGGTTCGAGCACAGCTCTACGATCTTCTCTCCCATTGCATCGACCCAACCACCATTATCAAAACACTCACTTGGAAGCTCATTCCGAAGACTGAGGATGCGCTCAAACCAGAAGTTATCAAATGGGCAGCATTCTTTGAGCACCGATGCAAGACTGGAAGCAAGGTGATTTTCCACCTCGAAGCCTTCGTCGCAAAGTACATGCGGATATACGAAAGCTATGCTATGGGCATAGACTTCGACTAGCACCTGCAATCTGTGGACCTCAAGAACTTTAGGTTTGCTTTCGTACTTTCCATGTTCGGCGTTCTGGGGCAGCAAATATAGCAATGGCTGGCTGGCAGCATTGATGGCGTTGCGGTGATTTGATTGGTCGAGATGGACTACGTCATAGGATGAACATTCCCTTCCTCACCCACCTCGATCTTCGTAACGAACCTATAAACACTCAATTGAACCCTAATTGAACAGACTTTACTATTAAACCCTCCAATATTTAACAACTTGTCATTGTGAACCAACCGCCACCAAACATGTCTTCAAACTCAAAGCTCATGGACACTGAAATCGGCGGCGAACAAACACAGTATATACACCTCTACCAACCAACCACGAGATCTTCACAAACATACAACTAACAAAGACCCAGATACGAAGGAACATCCACATTCGTCAAACCACACGCAAAAGAAGCCGGTACCCTAGGGAGTTCGTAACCCTCCAACCACTCAAATCAAAACACTCACAAAGTAACTAACCTTACCCCTACAATTCAAAGACCCATCAGACACAACAAGCCCCTCCTCCCAACAACACGCTTCAAAATCCGCGCCAAACACACACGGCATCACGCCAGCAGAGAAGATTCGTTTCGGACAAGCTATGTCTGAGGAGGGTATGGGTGGGCAGACGACGGGGGTTAGTGGGGAGGCGAGGACAGAGGGTGGGTATGGTGGGACGCTGGCTTTGGAGGGGGAAGGGGAGGGGGAGGGGTTTGCGAAGGAGAGGAGGGAGCAGGGGTATGGTGGGGGGAGGGATATGAGGAGGGATGTTGGGGCTTGAGAAGTCCTAGGGGTTGGGAGCGAGTGAGTGAGTGGGGTTAAGTATGGATGTAGACTTTTTTTCATTGGTAGTGTTTGTTGAGAGAATGAGAATGCTGGGTATCGAATTAAGAGGTTTGAAGAGACTATCGGGTACAACTAAAGAAGTTTGAACGCCTTCCAATGTCCTTTTTTGATGTAGAGGTGTTCACAAAAACCCGTGCCTACGCGCCATTTGATCGTTCTGCGCTTCAAGCAGCCTTTCCTTTCCCTTTACCCTCGTACGCAGGAGTAGCATCCTCCTCCTCAACCTCGTCGTCTTCCTCACTATCGCTCAGAAACTCATCATCCTCGTCCTCCCAACCATACATCGTTCTTGGAGCCGCCGCGCTCGCAGCGGGTTTTGCCGGAGGCGCAGTCACCGACGATGAACCTGCAGCACCACCTTCAACATCGTCTTCCTCTGAACTGTCACGCTGCGCAAGCAACATCTTCTCAATAGCCTCCCTGGTCTTATTCTCCGCCTCCTCCTTATCCTCAACCCACTTCCCATCCAACCTCACCGCCGCCCGTCCATTCAATAATTCCTCCTCCTTCCGTTCAGTGCTCGCAACGATATCCTCCCACCGCTTCCTCCGCTCTTCCTTCTCCTTCTTCTCCATCTCAGGCTTGATCTGCATATATTCCGCGAGAGCCTTCGCCTCAGCAACAGTTCGGAGACGGCGTCCATCAAGATTTCGAGCGGATCCGTTGGCATCCCCCGCATTACGCTTCTTGCGACTTGACATGCGCCCACCTTGAGCACGGAGGATGGAACCGAAACCACCTTTGCCACCGCAGAGGGGAACGGTCAGACGAAGCGGGAGGAAGGTGTCGGCGGATGAAGTGAGGAGTGATGAGATGGGCGCTTCGTCATGTTGAACTGCGCGACGGGAGTTTGTGGTGAGGATGTAGGTGGAGTTTTGTATCCATGGAGCGCGCGAGTATAGTGTCGAGTAGATGGATGAAAGCGGTGCGTCCTTTGGGGTTGTGAAGGCGATGTTTTTGCCTCGTAGGCTGTCGACAATGACTGTGATGGGTGGTTGGGTGGCGGACTCCATGGTGAGGTGTTATCGGGCTCCGTCGGTCGCCAAATGTATGATAGAGGTGTGTTTATGGGGTACTGAAGGTTTGCAGGTCTTGGTATGTGTGCGCGATATAGTTGTAAGGAGTCTCTTATGGCTGCGTTTTAGTTTGGTGAGGATGTGGAGATCGGAGTGCAGACGTCTGGACTTGAAAGGAAGAAACATGTTGGCCCGAGCGTCTCGCTTGAGACTTGGCGCTAACCGCACCGCACTATCAATATGCACACACCTCGAACTTCAGCTTCTTTTCTCTCCATCGACCATCGCCCATCATCCACACAACCCCGAAAGCCTCTTCACCACCGTCAAGATGCTTATCCCCAAGGCCGATCGCAAGAAGATCCACGAGTCAGTCAACTCCATACACTCACCTCACGGCGCAATCGAGCAATGGAAATTTCGCATCCGAATGATCCAACTTGAACATGAGCCTCACTCTTTTCCCCTCCACTGCAGACAGATTTTGCCATTGAATATTTGCTAACTATGTTTCTCTAGGTACCTCTTCCGAGGTTAGTATTACTCCTCTCTCGAGCCATGGCTATGGCCCAATATACAATTCTTTTTTTGCAGCGTAAAGTTGCACATATAAGGACAGGCTGACACACGGTCACCACAGAGGGCGTACTCGTCGCGAAGAAAGACTTCAACCTCCCCAAGCACGGCGACATCGACACCAAGAACCTTTATGTCATCAAGGCTCGTACGTTTTCCCCAGCAATGCCTCGGTCTGAAAGACCGAGAGGCATGGGAATATCATTTGTTCTATCCTAACATCTTCAATAGTGCAATCGCTCACTTCCCGTGGCTACGTCAAGACCCGCTTCTCATGGCAATACTACTACTACACCCTGACTCCCGAGGGTCTTGACTACCTCCGTGAGTGGCTTCACCTGCCCGCTGAGATCGTGCCCCAGACGCACATCAAGCAGCAGCGCTCGCACGCTCCCCCACGCGGCATGCTCGGTGGTGATGAGCGCGAGAGGCGTCCTGGCGGCCGTGGAGGCCGTGGCGACCGTGAGGGCTACAGGCGCCGTGATGCCGGCGAGAAGGGCGAGGGCGGTGCTCCAGGAGAGTTCAAGCCCGAGTTCCGTGGTGGCTTCGGCCGTGGCCGTGGTGCTCCCCCTTCTTAAGCTAGGCTAGGACAAGGCACAAGATGCAAAACATTTTGCTTGAAGGAGCATCGGTTCGACTCAGCAGCATCAACTCATCTTCATGTCAGGCTTTTCGGCTGCATTTTCACAAAAAAGGGTTCGGATATGGTGGCATATGGCGAAATGAGAGGATGATTAACTCCTGCAATGTACTATTCGTCTCGAGCTTTAGTGATGTGAAAGCGTCGCAAAGCTTCCTGACGAATCATGCTTCCAAATGATACCCTCATCTACTACATGTGACCTTGACAACGTAATCAGTGAAGTTCGATCGTGCAATGCTATTGTGAAGATTGAAAAGTCATTGATGCTATAATTATCATACTTGATGGCTGCTGTTCGAATGCATTCCTATCCCTTGATATTCTTGAAGCTATGCCGTGTATGACCTTGCCGTCTCTTAAAGAAGACGAATCGTCGTGAATCATGGAGACCCCTTCCATAAGAACTCCTTCGGAACTGTGAAGTTCCTAGAGTCCTATACGCATTGCTCCACTTTGAAAGAAAGAAATTTTTCGCCATTCGCCAATTCCATCCCGTGCTCAAAAGTAACCCACCTGTACATACCGAACCGCGTATGCAGTAATGTGCTGTGTCTCGTCTCCTTTACGCACCTACGCCATGACAGGTACAATCCTATTCGAGCCGTGCATTTCCATCTCCTTCTCCAGCTGTTTCCGCAAATCCTTCTGGAAATCCATGACCACCTCGCCGAATTGCTCAATCGCGTCCTGTGCCCTGGGAGCTCCAATTAGGACGATGCCGCGGGGTACTACGACGTCCGTAACTTCAAAGCACCCAAAAGTGACAACCTTCTTGATATTGGGGCAGCAGCGGAAGATAGATGCCACAATCTCTGTGTCGACAATTGGACAGAAGGAGAGGTTAATCTCTGTGAGGCAAGGATATTGGCGGGTCTCTGCGTCGAAGACTTCCACGTAAGTCTCGTGGCTAATGTGGCGGCAAGACGAGATGTCAAGGTATTCGAGGCGTTGCCCAGAGTGAGCCATGAGAGCCATGAATCCTTCTGATGCCAGGCCGATTGGAAAGTCTTCCGAACCGTCTGGGCACGTATTGTCGATGTCTCGAGTGCTGTTCACATCGATATATCGCAGGGGTGGGTTATCCCAATCGGAAAAAAGATTTACGTACCCTTCATCGGAGCACTCGTTATTCTCGGTAAAGCGGAGCTTCTCCAGTCGACGGCAATTATTGTGAATCGCCTCAAGCACTTCGTCTGTCGGATCTTCGGCGCTGTCTAGAAAATTCTCCAGGCACAAGGTACGCAAGCCGGGACCGACACTATCCACAAGGTTGACAAGTTGCTCGCGGGGAACTTCTTTGCACAAGCGGATGGTAAGATGTTCCAGCTTCTCGAAACGAGCGATTGCGTCAATGCAGTCTGCGCCGAGCTGCCTGCAGCGCTCGATCTTCAGGCGCTCAAGATTTGGACAGAAAGTTGCAAGTGCTTCGACGGTCTGGTCATCAAAAGCAGCATCAAGCCACTCGACTTTCAAAGCCTTCAAGTCCTGACCACGAGCAATGAAAAAGTCGACCCATTTGTCATTGGACACCAAGTTCGCGCCCAAAAGCTGGACTTCGTTTAGAGATTTCGCCTTCTCGATCATGTATTCCATATTAGAATCTTTGAATTGGCAGCAATTACGAAGAGAAAGCTTCTTAATACCGGGGACAACAGCAAAGATCTGGTTGAAGTCTTCTGTTTCGAGATCTGTTTCAAGTCAATGACGGGCGCACTCACGCAGGTGGATAACGTGTGCTTACAAGCTGCTTCCGGGATTGAGACGACCTCCAAGTCAGGTTGCAAGAAAAGCTTGAATGTCGTGGGATTCATAGCACGTTTCTTGGAGAAGATGGCGCTTAGTCGCTTCATGATTGGCTCTGGCATGTCGCCGAACTCGTCAATGTCTTCGGAATGCTTCGCGAGTTTCTCAATGCAGAGCTGTTGCAGGGTCTTTGATCCACGAGCTGTGATTCCATCAAGTCGATTGCTTTCCATCTTTCTTCGGGCCTTACGAACGACAGGTTTGCGCGACTTTTCCGCCGCTTTGGCTTCTTTAGCCATCTCTTTGCCGCATGGAGTGCATAGCAGACCGCCCTCTAGTCCGGCTTTGCTGTAAGGAGTAACAGTAAAGCGTTTGTCACAAAACTCACAGTTTTCTAATTGCCCTGGGAGTGGCTTTGCCTTCTTATACATATCCATCATGTCGTCAAAGTCAGAGTCGTCGTCGGAGCCGCGCTTCTTCTTCTTTCCCGCCTTCTTCTTGGCTTTCCCTTTCTTGATCTTCGCAATTGCCTCCTCCTGTTGGTTGCGTTTCCGCTTTCGAGATCGCTCAGATGCCATTGCGGAAGACTCTGCTTGTGCCTGCTCCTCAGCTTCATTGTCTTCTTGACCTTGTCTAGACGAGCCTTCACCATTATCCTGGGTCTCGGTATTGTCCTCCGTAGCAGCCTCTTCCTCGGCACGTTGAAGCCGTTGGCGGTACGAATCGCGGATTTCTTGAGCAGAGATATTGTGTGACTGAAGCGGCCAAGATTAGCAAATGTCTTTCTTAGTCCCTTATGGGTAGATTTGGTACATCCGACAAAAGGGTGCTCTTAAATCCTACATAGGCAACAACACTGTGGTGTGGATGCACTTTTGACATAACAAGATGTATTCACTTACAGCTAAGAAATCCGTCAATGCGGAGTGCGGACCGCGGATGCCAGCCCCATTTGCTCGCCTTCTGCCTGTCCTGCACATCTCATCAGTTTTGCAACTCGGCCATTCAAAGTCAAACATACATTTCGGCGGTTTTGAGACGTTTCGAATCAAGTTTGATGGCGATGTCGACCAGTTAGGAGTTGACCGGTCGTCGAGAGTTTAGGAGGGACGGACGATGCGAGCAAGCGGGGCCGTGAAAAGGACGCGAAATCTGGAAGTCGCGAGGTCACGTGGTGGCAATTATCGCCATATCAGGCTTAGCATCGCCCCTTTTGGGGTTCACCTTTTCACTCAAGTCTTGTGAAAGAGGGGAGCAAATCTCGAATTATCTGGCGCATTCGGCATTGCAAATTCCATTCGCCGACTTGCTACCCGCAGCCGTGCTCGACTTTAAGGAAGAGGGTAAGGCATACTGCCGTCAAATCGTTTTGTCTAACCTAAACGCCATATCAAATAAAAGCACAGAATGCATCAAACCCTCTAGATATGTTCCCTGCCGTGAATAGAGTGGCCTGCTGTAAGTTGTCCACAATGATGAAAGATAGAATTTTCTGTTACCCCCAGCCACATGAAGATGTTGCTTTATCCATGCACTGACATTGTGATTAGTTAGTTAGGAGCACCTCAAATCCTTAGACTTCAGTGTCGCTGTCATCGCTGTCGTCTCCGTCGTCATTGTCGTCATTGTCGTCCTCTTCGTCTGATTTCCAATCTTCATCTTCTAGTAGTGGCTCGATTTTCTCAGGCTTCTACAAATGCCGTTAATGTTTTGTCAGAACAATGAAGAAACATACTTACGTAGGCTTTAACTTTTGCCCACCCGCCTTTCTTCGTCTCTTGGTTGTCAGAACGCTCCGTGAAGTTCGAATTGAATGACTTGGATGTCATGGAAACGGATCCTGCCCGACTAGCGGGATTTCCATATCTGTTTGGATCAAAGCCTGAAGAAACGCTAGCGGTAGATGATCTTGTATGCCACGAACTAGATTTGGCGACCTGCCATTCATCACCCCCGAGTTTATGAATTGAGCTGTGGTCTTTCGACCTCCTGGGGCTGTGATCGCTCGAAGTGTCGGTCTCAATCAATGTTCCGGCGTAGCTATCATTAAGAGACAGCTTGTTCAGTCCATTTCCAAGGGAAATGCCCCCTCCGGATTCGGTTTCGTATTCGTCGTCATCCTAGAGTCCATCAAAATAGAGCACAAGCGGGATTGTTAATATACTTACAAAGCCAGATGAACTGGAGTGGGTAGAAGGACCAAAGTAGTCTGGATAGTTGCCACCTGAACTGTCAACGGGAATGTATGCATTTCGTGGGTCTTCGTACGCTTCCTCGTCGATAGGATTCTGCTCTAATTGCTTTTCCATGCAATCAAAACATTTCTATGCCGTGATAAGAGGGATGATTAAGAAAGGAGCATGACTCGGACACTTACCGCATCATCGGGCTTCTTTCGCTGAGCCTTAGCGAATTCCTCCAAACCCTTCGTAATCCCGCACATGGTGCACTCGACTTCCATTAAATTCGTATTTCCAGCACATTTGTGGCAATTGACTTTGTAAGTTGCATTGACACCTTTGAGGTAGACTTCGTATTTGGCTGTGTTTAATTGGTTCCTGGAGAAGTTCTGCTGTCCCATGAATTTTCGACATCGATCACATTTGAGTCTGCACATCAATCAGCCAAAGTGCATACAGTGGCATATCGTCATTGCCACCCACTTCTGGGGCAGTGCAACACGCTCAATCCTGAACAACGAATTAGTCTCCTTCTGGAGGGAGAACGCATTGGAGGTGAGTCACTCACTTGCTCTCGGTGTTGGGATCATAGTAGGGCCTCCCCTTGCCCTTATTGCGGTTGGGCATTAGAGGCAGGAAATCTGTGAGGAAATGATCGGGCAGTCGGACAAGATTAGAGAAAGTAAACAAAGGTTAAAGTGTAGAAAGTTAGAGGCAGTCTTTGCGGGCGGTGGCAGTCTTGGGTGCGATGTGGAAGTGAGGTTGAAGAGAGAAAGGGCAAATTGGGGTAGAAAAGTGCTATTTATAAGGGTTCTGTGGCGAGAAGGGTAGATGGCGGTGAGGCGATGAAGCAAGTTTGAACGTGGGGTGGTGAGTAAGGGAGGTGGGAGGTGAGAGAGATGGGATGTCGGGAGGTTGCAGGCTGGATCGGAAAGTGGCAGCTGCACACTGCGGCTTCCTCAAATTATTGCCACCATGTATCAAATGGACCAGATGATTTTGAAACATAGAACTTTGGTTTTACAGCCCGATATCCCAGAATCGAATACTAGTACCCTGATACTAAGTTTTTTTAAGTTTTTTTTTTTTAAAAAAAACCCCCCTTGAAATGACAAAACCACAAGTATTTGGATACAAAGAAATGGAAAAAAATCCATCCAATTTCAAAGTTTCAAGTCCCAATTTAAAGCTATCTATATGTTCTCATAGATAACACACCATACAATCATGTTTCAGCATCGAAAGGCGTGAACCCGAATACATTCTTTTTCGACCACAAACCCCCTTCGACGATAGAGTTCCACCAACACGAATACGGGTCAGGGAAAGCAATCTATTTAGCCCACTCAAATCCCCCCAGCGACTATCAATGAAATCGGTGGCACATGATGACATTAAATGAGCGGAATGGGTGAACGGGTTTAGTAAGGCTGTTTAAGTCGTTTCTCACTCTGTTAGTACCGCAATATTAGGTCTTTCTCAGGATTTGATCATCACGAGAGACTTGTACACGATTCACATTCTACAATCGAAACACATAAATCACCAAAGAACAATCTTTCATTCCTATACTCCATATATGATAATGATGATGATAATGATGATGCAGGAGGATCAATATTGATACTAATTACAGGGTATACGGCTCTTGCTTCCACGAAACCCTCGAAACCTATGCATCAAAAGTCAGCATAAAACCTCGAATCTTAATTTTATTAAAGGAGCAAAACTCACCTCTCTCATACGATCAAACCTCACAACACTTTGAAGTAAAACCTGCGCCCCCAAGGCACAGTCCTCTTCCTTGCAAAATTCGGCTGGGTTGTGGCTAACACCCTCTCTGCACGGTACAAAGATCATGCTCGTCGGACACCTCTTGTTGGCATACACGCTGTCGTGTCCGGCACCGCTCACCATTTCCATGACGAGGTTGTGAGAATCGGGGCCCAGGACTGAATGTGCGGATCTGGTGACGGCGGATACGCAGTTTGGATGGAATGTGGTGGCTGGGGAATTGAAGTCTTCTACAATCTCGATTTGGCAGGGGAGACCCATGGTGCAATTCTCGTTGGAGCCGAGGACGTCCTGGCCGGCGGCGATTTTGGCGAAGTCGTCGAGCACCATTTGTTTTACCCTTGCTACTGTTTCGTCGCTTGGGGCTCGAATGTCGAGTGTGAAGGATACATCTCCCGGGACGGTGTTTGTGGAGCCTGGTTTAAGGTTGAGGATACCTGTGGATGCAAGGGCAGAGTTGAGAGTCGCTAGGCGGTGGGAGTGTAGGATCATCTTGGATGCGCAGAGTAGTGCGTCTGCTCGAGATTTGAGATCTGTGGTGCCTGTATGGGTATCTCGGCCTTTAATATTCACTGTGAGCCACTTGTATGCTTGAACACCAGTCACAACGCCAATCTTCTTATTAGCCATTTCAAGCAGCGGCCCCTGTTCAATATGAAGCTCGAAATGTGCACCCATTGGAATAGACTCGTAGCTCGCAGGTGTCTCGCCCAAGTATCCAATTCGAGCAAGCTCAGACTTCATGGTCTCTTTCCCCGGGTAGACTTCGCGAAGGTTATGCGCTTTTTCGAGGGGGATGTCGCCGCTCCAAACACCAGACGAGGACATTGAGATGGGGAAGCGGGCGCCTTCTTCGCTGTAGTCTATGTCAGGGCAGCATTCATCAGTAGCTTCACGAATACATACTTTGTCCAATTGACCACGCCCACAGGGTATTCAGTCTCAACCCAATTGTCCGCCATAACCCTTAGCATCTCAACACCAGCCGTGACCCCCAAGATACCATCATATCTCCCACCAGTTGGCTGAGTATCTAGATGCGATCCCACGAAAGTCGGCGGCTTATCATTCCTCAACCCAGGCCTCACCGCAAAGATATTGCCCATGGAATCTATAGTGGTGTGACACCCCAATGCCTGCGTGGTTTCAACAAACCAGTCTCGAGCCTTCTTGTCGGCGTCCGAGAGCGCGAGCCGCGACATTCCAGTCTCTGTGGGAGCTCTATACACAACATCAGCCTCATTTATCGTAAGATTGTAGCTTATGTGGAATCACTCACTCCCCCCACCGCTCACCCGTCCCCCATTGACAAGTATGATGTAAATCTGCCATCAACCTTTCCTTATTTACCTTCAAGCTCGCCAGATCCTCTTCCCGCATCTCCTTGGTATGCAACCCCCATGACGTCGAAACCGAGAAACTTCTAGCAGCTCCAGCAGCTCTGAAGGTGGGGGAGAAGGATGACGGCGACAACGACAAGCGCGTTGATAATGGTCGTAACGGTTTCACACCGCCAGCAAGTCGAATCGCAGACTGCAATGTCAATCTGCTGGTGGTAGCCATTGTGGCGTAAAGAATAAGAAAGAAGGATGCAGGATCATGATAAGAGAAAGTTACGAAGGTTAGCGGAAACAACGGGTCTTTATGCCGATCGAAAAAAGAAGGGGTTTAGGGTGGCTCCCGTACGGCATGGCCTGACTTGTGGGTGGAGGTGGGCGTGATAACGCGCTCCCCTCCCGCCCGCGCGCTCGCCTCGAACGTCCCCCGTGCGTCATTGGATTGCAATCCCTGCTATCCCCACGCTCTGTGGCTTTTCCGTCGGCCTTCTCCGCCTAGGGTGAAGATACTAACAACTACAACTACAACTCTTGTTTATGTAAAACTACAGCAACGAAATACCGAGAAAATACTATTTTCAAATTTTAAAAAATAGAAATCGGCCTCATAGGACTTGCCCGTCGCAAATACCGGTCGCGAGTTCTCCTGCACGGAAATTTACTTGTTTCTAACTTGAAAGGGCTTCGACTTGCATTGCAAAAAAACATATATGTTTTGAGAGGGCGCAATTAAGTGGAGATATCCAGATTCAGTGGCTAGAAAAGTTACAGACTTTGTTGTATCGCGGCCGAGTATCGGGTCCACCGCTACTTTTTCGCTGAACGGGGAAGTGTGCATGAACGTGTTTTCCTACGGAGAAGGAATCGAACACTCTCAATCTTTACATCTTTTCCAAAGGCCTCTAGTTACGGTGTCAAATCCTAAGTAACCTCTACGAAATCTAAGCGCTAATGACCACCACCCTTCTCTGCCTTCGTCAACCCAACGCCCCTCTTCAACCACTGCAACTTCACCTGTTCAATACTCGTATCCGGCATATCCCTCTCTACAACCTTCCTGACCTTCTCTAACTTCTCCTCTACTCCCATTCCCTCTCCCTTACTATCTCCTTCAACCATCTTCCTCCCCAGAATAGCAATATTCCTCGTAGACGGAATCCGCAAGATCTCTTTCTCGGGGATAAACGACATATCAGATGTCAAATGCGCGAGGTAACTGCACAAAGACGCAAATGCAGATGGAGGTTTCCCGTTCTTCGGCTTCTGAGCCTTGTCTGAAGAGTCTGTCAGAGGATGGGGACGATGCGGAGCTCTGAATCTCGTTCCGCCGAAGTTGTGGCTACAGCATGGTATTGCCACGAATGGGGAGTCGGAGATATATGCAAGGCAGGGTGTCCAGACAGTGAGTTCATCTGCGTGGTTTGATATGATGAATGTGCCTGATGGGAAGATACCGTTGTGGCTGGCAGGGCCGGTGGTGTTGTTTTCCCCGTCGTTGGAGCCTTCGGTCAAGACTTCGGGAACGAGAAGCATCTCCTTCAACCTGTCTTGATAAGCCTCCCCAAATATCGCCCATGTCTTTCTCCTCCTCGCATCAAACCCCCAGCCCTTCCACCCTTCTTCATTAAGAATCCAGATCAGTAATCCATTCCCACATCCAATATCCACAAAGCCCGGGAACCTTTCCCGTGCAATCTGCTTCCGTCTCTCTTTAACCTGAGCCTCAACATCTTCCTCTTCCTCACCCCTCGACCCAATCTCCAGCTTTTCCGCCTCCTGTAAAACATCCCCTTCACCACCATATATCTCCCCCCAAACCTCAATCAAAAACGCCGCAATGCCCAAATCCTCAAAGACATGTTTCTCAGGCGGTGTCGACTCGACCCAATTCTCAATCAGCCCCTTCGCATACTTACCCTTCAAATAAGCATACGTATCCTGGAATGGCTTTTGCGCAATGATGACATCGTGATGGACGCGTTTTTGGTAGCCTGCCATGCGGCCCGTGGAGTGTTTGTGGATGATTTGGAGCATTTTGAGTGCGGTGCGGGAGAGTCTATTGTCTAGGGGTTTTGAGGAGAAGAGGTTGTAGTGGATTGATAGGGTTCCGGGAGAGGTGGTTGGTGGGGTGTTGGGGTGATAGGTGTATTGGATTGCTAGACCGTGGACTTTTGGGTGGTAGAAGGGGATTGAGTCTGGGTCGTCGATGTGTGGGAGATATACCACCAGGTACCTCTCAGCTTTTATCTGGGTGCTGTTGCCCTGCTTGTCTTTTATAGAGACTGGTTCTCGAGATGTGAATAGGTGACATGTTTGAATTAGCGGCTCATCCAGCTTCGGGTTCCTTGGAATCAATTTTCGAACTACCGTCCACTCCAACGAATAACCCGGAAATCCACCTGTTATAATTCGTGGTTGGTGGTCCAGCTTCAAATGTGGAATAATCTTGGCCAACCCATGTGGATGTCGAGCTTCTGGATTAAATGTCGCATCTGTGAAGCTCGAGTACGACAACTCCGCACGGGCCAGATGTGAAGCTGTAAGATTGGGGTTCTCTAACAGGTTCCGGCTTACGTCTAGGAAATATTGCGGGGTGAATGTAGCCGGTGCAGATTGAACGATTGTCCATAGCTCGGGTGGTAATCCTGAGTCGATGACTGGTTCTTTGTCAAGGTCATAGGGCTCAAATTTCTCGCCTTTAGGTATTGCTTCTAGGTTGGATTCAGGATTTGAGACGGTATCTTGTGAAGAGATTGTATCATTTTGTGGCGGAGCCTGGCCGGGACTGCATTCCAAATCGGTCATTGTGGCTGGKGRATTGTTTGAATCCCTCCACAACTTGAAAATTTTCGGATGCTTTGAATGTCGATTCTCGCGTTCGCGAGGTGCCTTCTTCAGCTCGAATACTTAAAGGATTTCATGATACGTGCGCGAGAAGGCCATATTCAAGTGTAGAGCTAGACGGAACATCTACAGAACGTAGAATTATAGAGGTAGAGTATGAGGCTACTGGCTTGGCGCACGTGATACATACATAGGGCCGTACTGGGACAGCTATACAACGCTTTGTACACTGGCCTTTATAGAGGATCAACATAGTAATAAGCACATATATTCCAAAGCTCCTAATGGTCTATATTGCTCTACCTAACCTCTCTATACAAAGAGGGATATTCCCAATCATATATCATTGAACGCCTCTAAATGCACCCAAATCGCAAGGCTGTGTCCCGGGGAGCCAGCCCTTTTTTCTACCATGGAAAACACTCAGGCCATTCCTTCACCGTCTATTGACCTCCCTTGGGTTTATTCTGCCCATAGTAATGCGCCATTTCCAACCCAGCCCTCTTGAACCCACACTTGACGTAGAACCCCTCGTTCGCCTCGGAGCAATCGAGGATAGTCTTATAGCATCCGACCTTCTCCGCGACGTAATCCAAGGCCTGGATGATGCGAAGACCAAGCTTCTTGCCCTGCTGGTCCTTTGAAACTGCAATGTCCTCAATGTGACCGACAAGCCCGAGGTTATGGATGAACTTGCGCTCGACGATTAGCGCACCGGTGCCGACCACTTTGCCGGTTGTATCGATGATGCAGAGGAGGAAGTATTCATCGTTATGGCGGGTCATCCATTCGTAGCGTTCGTTCCATTGCTGGATGGTGCGAGTCAGTTTTGTAGAGCAGAGATCATCAGGGGTTCAGGATGCGGCGGTGGGTTAAGGAATGGGTGGAACGGGCAATTGAGTGAATTTACCTGCTCAGTCACGTCGCCGACAGTTGTAAGCACTCGTAATACATCGAGAAAGCCATTCTCGAAGTCGTTCCTTTGCAGCGGGCGGCAGTTGTAGCCTGGTGGGAGTGCAGCAAGGACCTCTGGAGATACCAAGGTGGGGCTGAAGAGCGGTGTGGTTGAATCGGCAACGGGGATTAGGAGAGACATGGTATGGTCCTGTTTGAAGCTGACAGAATGGCTGCGAGTGTAGGGATAAGAGCGAATGTGGTAAAACAGGACACGAAACTCTTTCTACAGGTCAATTGCGGTGGAGTGGTGGGGACGCTTGGGCGGCTTTTTATCGATAGCGAGCCAACGGCGGATGTATAGCTGTATTTAGACAAGCAGGCGAAGGGGTGAGCAATATGGAGACGCGTGTTTCGTACCTAGGGGTATAGAGTTTGTCGGAGCAAGTACCTGCGCTTAATTGAGTGTGAGGAGGTGGAAGGGGGATAAATGTTGACAGCTGCCACCAAAAGAAACTAACTGTGGTGGCTAGAACTTGGAAGGAAGCTGAAGGGACAGGGCTAAGCTTCAGGAACAGTCGACGCACAGACCATAGGTGAACTATTATTAGACCCTCACCCCAAAGACGTCATTGTTGGATCTATGCTACCCTTGTATAATCTTTGCAAGACCATCGAAACTTGATCGCCTCAAGATTTTTCGTCAGCTCGGATTTATACGGTAATGGCCCTGCCATGCCAATGCATCTAGCGCAATCCACTGCGGTTTTCACGAAAACACCAAAGCCGAATCCTTCAGCGTGGCAATAACACCATGGTTTGATTCAAAAGAACTTGATTATCATTATCATTACGAGGCATTCAACGAGCGCTAAGTGGTGAAAACACGACCTCTCCTTACCCCATACCCCCATTCCCCGCTTCCAGACCTGCACCTTCTGAACGCCTTCAACACCGCATCGGCATCAAGATCGCCATCCTCCGCCTCAAAACCCACAATCTTAGCAAGGGCCTCTGCTAGCTTGGTATTTTGGCGTTGTAGATATATAACCCTTTGTTGTAAGAGTGTCATCTTGTCGATTGATTCCCCATCAAGCTCTTCGTCCGCTTCAACGTCTTCATCAGCGCTTGGCGTACCTGATCTGCTGTAGAGAAGAGGAGACTGGACGGGAGTCGGAGGCGAGGCTCCTGCTCGAATATCGACCCCGTTTTGTTTCTTCATTTGTTTCCTTAGTCTCTTGAGGTCCCGTATCTTTCTAGCTCGTGTTTGTTCTTCTCTTGTAGAGAGTGGGTGATCATCGACTGGCACTGGCCTCGAAACGATTGGAGAGCGTTTCCGGTTGCGAACTGGAGTCGTTGGAGGAGATAAATCGTCGGAGTCATTGAAGCCTGAGATCATGTGTTCGAGCGTGGGACTGGCGAGGGGATTGAGCATCTCGTCTGTCCATGTAATAGATATGTGTTTTGTGCGTCTGATGGATCCACCATGACTTTGAACTGGGAGATTGATTGCATGGTCGTGTGAAAGATTATTTGACTCGACCATTATATGCAGATGCTTTGCTCCGCCCGACGTAGTCATCTCTTGTGCGCGGTCCGGACGTAGGGGCTTTGACCTATTGTTCTTGGGGGACCCTTCAACAGATCCAACTCGAGCTGCAAGCGTTTTCTTACTCCGAACCTTGAATATCTTGAGACCAGATGACTTTCTTTGCTTCTTCTGGGGTTCGGGTGATGGGCCTGTATTCTTCAAATAATAACTAAGATCGTTTAAACGTAGTTCGGCAGAAGCTGTGAGTGCATCGTGTCCTAGTATTGGTGGTGCCATTCTACCTATTTTGGACGAGCCTGCTCTTGCTGCCTGAGCTACCCCAGAGGGGCTGGGGCTTCGTGTACGGCATTTCGAATTGAAGAGTACACTCTGCTGCTTGTCATAAGGGGAATAGTTACCTTGCGCAGCTGACGCAAAGTCACTATTAAAGGATGCCTTGGAATCACTCCGAGTCTTGAGATTGACTAGAGTATTCTCTCCCCTGGAAGTGTCCTTGGAATGAGTGGGCGATGTTTTCCATGGAACGGCGATGTCTTCCACAGGAAAACTGGCCATAGGCTCCGGGGTAGAAGTGAGATGGGGCTCGGGCGATACAGGCGGTGGCACATACGGTGGACTCGTTGGTTTAGGCGGACTCGTTGAACTTGGCGATTTACTAAGTTCCTGACTATCGAAATAATCCTGAATGGCTCGAAAAGCTGAAACTTCTCCAATATCCTTGAGGTCGACCTTGGGTGGATCTTCCGACACACTAGAGCCAGTTGCCTGGCGGCGATGCTGCAAAACCCAGGGTTCCAATGGCGAGTGTCGAGGCCCGGTCATTTTTTGAATGGTGGAGATCTTATATGGGGTCTGCCGACGACGCTGTTTGCTAGTCTTTTGACATTTCTCCGTACTTTCAATGGTGTATATGTCTTCGCTGTTGCAATCGGGTGCATTGGTAGTAGACGACTGATCTAAGGTCCAACACGATTGCATGCTGTTTGTGATTCTACAATTCAGTGCTTGTGGTGGCACACCTACGCTTTGGGTTGGTACAAAATTCACTTCTTTCGAGTTAAATTCTTGTACGTCAGGAGCGTCAACTTGAAGGGCAGTATCAGCGTTCCAAGATTTTGGCGGCGTTTGTTGCCAATACCGGGGCCAGGAGGTAGTCGAGCTTCCTTCGCCCGTGACCGAGGACGTATGTTGTGAGGGAATTTCGTTGGAGTTGCGCTGAGACTCAATCCGACTGGAGGAACGGATCTCGAATGAGCGAGGAGTATGGTTGATAAAGGTTCCACGCCGCCTTTGCTGACTGCTAAGCTCTTGCACGACAGGCTGTGGGGGCTCAACGTCAGCCGTATGTGTAGTTGCAGCAGGAGGGTCATCTTCGGTAAGCGTTGATTTTGTCTTCTTGCCTTTGAGAGACAGTGTTGCCCTGGCAGGCTCTCTCTTGTCACCTCCAGCATATTCCAGAGCACTGATTCCTGGATGTCCGAACATTTTGGCAAAGCATTCAAGGCTGAATGGTGGTTTTATATCAACAGTTAGGGAGAGCATGAAGCTTTCCCAAGGCTCCGGCGTGGCGTGCCATCACTTTAAGAGGGCTGCCTGGAGGTGCATGTGGTAGCATCTGAGCTCGAACTAGCAGGCCAAAGCTCAAGCATTGACAAGTCCACGCGAATGCCTTCTGGTCTGATCTGAGAGCGTGCTACAAGGCCAGCAAAACAGTACTCAGCATATGCAATGTATGTTGTACCTCGAAGGAGATTCATGTTGGCCCTCGACGCGCTTAGCCGCGATCCCTTGTCAAGGTTGCAATCGATGGGTAGCTCGCGCGTAAAGAAAGAATTGTCCGAGGAAGGGTAGATCTGTAGTACAACGTATGGCGCGACGAACGTAGGGATCCTTCGGGGTCGAGCTTCGGGTTCGTAATAGGGACGTGACACGGCAGGCGATGATAAAGAGTGAGCGGCATGCTGGTGCCAGTCTCCACATGCGTGACGCCAACGTAGTGCACACGTTGGGAATGCACTGCGTCACGGGACGGGTTGAAGATTTTATACGTGGTTTCTTTGGTTAAGTGTGATGGGCCGTGTCTATCAAGCACGATAAGGGCCAGTTGGGACTCGCGTCAAGAATCATGTAGACAATCGTGTTGCTTGTAGCGAGGGGATCTCTGGGCCGCTGACATGGAGGGATTGACAAGCTGTCACGATAATTGGACCGTGGAATCGTTTCACCAAGTCAAGTGGTGGAACGTCACAGCGTTGCACGCATTGCGGTGATCAGGAGGGGAAGCTGAGTTCTGAACTTTGTCAATGGAACAATTGGACACTGGGGACATTTTCCCGGCATCAATACCCCTATATGTGTATGAGAGGCAGAACGAGGCATCATCCGAGGGGCTCGTTTCCTATATGCACGTCAATGTCACAGGACAATCATGGATGCGACCACATTCCAGCCGCCCACGCCACTCTGGTTAAGGCACGCAATGGGCGGCGTTCTCCATCCAAGTTCTAACTAATCGGCGTCCCTGGTACTAAAGAACATTTGCCGGCTGAGCGTCCTAAGCCTCTGCCGAAATCGAGAAGGGAGCGCCATGAAAATGCAAGACATCGTGGCCACCCAATGCGCCATCGCCAGATCGATACTAAAAAGGGACAACCGCCACTTGTTTTCTCCAGCCTCGTGTCCAACCTTCTCTACGGCCCACAAATCAACCTGCCTTTGGCTTCTTGGGTGGTTGCCGTTTGATGAATGGATCTGGCGGCGGCCTCTTCCTCTTTATCTTCGGCCTCGTCATGTTCGATATCACATCACCAGGTTTTGTGGCAATTGATGCTCCAGAGGCTGCGCCGGGTTCAGGCGCGGGAGTCATACTGCTGCGTGCCGAATTTGAAGTAGCTGCTGGCGTTGACCGGTTGCTTCCCGCATTTGTGTTTTCGGATTCGTCATCCATGTCGAGATTGTTCGAAAACGCGCCCAGCCTTCGCTTGCCGTCCACAGGCAGGCCAAATTCATCTACATATTCCTCCTTAATTCCATCCTGCTTTATCTCTGATTTGATCTCTTCCTTGATATCACTCGGCGTCAGGGCTCGATCGGAAGACCCAGAGGAGTGGTTGCTCGTGGACCGGCTCATAGAGTACGGAGATGGCTCCTGCTTAATGGTCGCGGGCCGCGAGGGAAGCGGTTCCTCGCGAGCTATATATTCCTCATTGTTTGGATATGCACTGGAGTGCTTACTAAGCATCTCCCTCAGACTACCCTCAGTATACCTGCTTCGAGCCTTTGCATCATCGACGAGCTTCTTCCAGAACTGCCCCCGTACTAATGATTGAGAATTCCCTAGGACCCAAAGTGATGATTTTGCTCGGGTTAGACCGACATTCATACGACGAATGTCTTGAAGGAAACCGATGCCGCCCGCTGGGGAGGCCCGAACGCAGGAGAAAATGATGACCTCACTCTCACGGCCTTGGAAAGCATCCGTGGTATTGAAGTCGACTTCTTCGAGGATATTGGGGCCATACTGCTGGGAAAATCGAGTCTTTAGCTCACTGAGCTGACTCTTGTACGGAGTGATGATACCAATTTTGCCTTTGAAGTCGAATTTGTTGCCGAAATCCTTAGTAAGTCGATGGTACAGTTGTAGAGCAATATTGATTTCTGCAATGTTAATGAGCGAATGCCCCTTAGGAGCAGCTTGCTGCTGTCCTTGTACATCGAAGAATCGGTACGGAGCAAGGAGAGAGCTTGAGTGCCATGGTCGCTTTCGAAGGGCAGCCATACCCCTGCCGTCCAGCAGCCTCCCGTCATAGAAGGTTTGGCTTGGAAACAAACTGATTTCTGGGTGCATGCGGTACTGTGTATCCAAGAGATGCACATCGCGGGGGTGGTTCGCTTGCATACGGACAAACAAACTTTGCTCATATTGGAACCGTGCGGCTTCTTTCGAAAAGACAGTTGGCGGTAGTTGTTTGGGATCTCCGACGAGAATGCATTTGGCACATCCATATTTGAGAGGGATAAGTGCACTCATCTCAACGCATTGCGCTGCCTCATCAACAATAACCGTCTCAAATTCCACGTTGAGCCCCTGAAACATCTCGTGCCCACTACCACTAAGTGTAGCGCAGATAACGTGCGCATCCCCGAGGACCTGTTCTTGTGCTTGACGCCGACGTAAGTCCGCTGTTCTGCTCGCATGTCTCTCGTTATCTTTGGCATTATCGATCTGCGTCCCCAAAAGGGCTTTACGCCTACGAAGTGAGTTGACATCGTCTTGCAATTTCGATGCATCTGGCCCTTTCACAGTGCCAGAGTCGAGTTGATCACGAGCCTGTCGAAGCTGTTCAGACACCTTTTTGTGTTCGTCGAAGATCTTGCGTGTGGCTTCGGAGTCGTTATTGTTGGTGCTGTTCACCCCAAGCTTCTTGTTGACAAGGTTTTCTAGAGTCACATCCTGGACGTTTGCATTGATTGCGTCGCTACGTCCAATTCGGACTATATTTACTTTCCTCTCGTGGCCTCTTAGCGTTTTGATTCCATCCTTGAAACGCATCACCAATTCGTCCACTGCGGCATTGCTCGGTGCGCAGACAAGTAGCTTCTTGGTTGCATTATCGGATCGAGTAGTTGGGCCAGGAACATTGACGGCAGTACCAGAGTAGCGCAACGTATCTGACAGAAGCGCTCCTACGATGGCGATAATGGTTTTTGTTTTTCCTGAACCGGGAGGTCTGTATAGAAGTTAGTGAGTTGTGTTCTCTACGCAGGGAATAGACATACCCTTGAATCAACGTAAAGGCATCGTTATCGACTGCTGACTTCACAGCAGCAGCTTGCGCCTTATTGACGTTGTAATTGCCAATGAGTGGATCCAATTGCGAATCCTTATAGTTCAAGAGAGGAGACGGTTTAGCTCGTGCAATTTCGTCGCACAAGTCGTAATACTGTAATCCTAAGAGAGCGCCGTATTCGCGCTCGAGAGGTGTGATTGACTGGATCTTGGACCCGAAAATCGTTCGGTTTGGAACTAAAGAGCTCTGGAGTGGATTCTGAGGCATTATGCGGTAAGAGACTTCAATGTGAGCCTGCTTACGAAGAACACGGAAAATCCGTGCAAGACAATGGGGCTCTTGTGCAGAAGGGCTCTTCGATTGCGAAAGGAGGATAACGTCGCCCTCCGAAACGTGCAAGTCTCGGTTCTCCGCATGTGTCATTGTACTGCTGACTTCCTGGAATGCATCTACACTCGCTCGTGATACAATGCGGATTTCGTAGGGCTTAATCACGTTCTCCTCCCGAGCCTTGACAAACCCTTGCCAAGCTTCAAGAGTCAATAGGGGCTCAAAGGTGGTCTGATAATCCTTTGGTGTGCGAAATGTTTTGGGAACGGCACTGTACATGTCTGGCCTCGAATTTGGAGGGAAATCGCCGTTGTGAAAATAGTCCCAGCTGAGAATGACTTTATGGAGTGGCGACAAATCTGGAGCCAGGCGTGCCCGCATGTCTTTGGCAGACCTGACAACTCTCCTTTTCTTGACAGGCATTTGTACTTTGACTTCATTAATGATGTTCGTTTTTGGACCAGTAGGCACCTTTTTAGTGCTCTTGATGCCAAACAATTCTTCGTCAAAGTCACCTTCTTCATCAGACTCATCAGATGAATGCATCAATCCTTCTCCCTTAGCGGCTTGATCCTTGCCCAACACACCCAAACCTTCTAACCCAGAGCCTGCCTCGGCGGTGTGCTCTGAGAGGCCACGTGCTTTTCTGGCATTAGCAATTTCGGCTGCCTTCTGTTTCTGAATCTTTTCTTTGTCAAGCTGTCGTTTCCGCCTGAACTCTGATTGCTGTGCTTCTTGGGCCTCGCGGGCTCGTGCTGCTTTCTTCGCCTCTTGAGCCTTCCTAGCTTCGATAATCTCTTGCTTCGCTCGGTATGCGCTCGAACCAGCTGTGGGAACTGTGAACTTTCCTAGTGGCTCGGCCTTGCTAACTTTTTGGTCTGCGGGAGATACTCCAGGCGCAGTCCATTTGCTGATTTGAGTTTGTTTTGGCGCTGCGGGCTCTTCAGCCTTGACAATAGACCGCCCTAAGTGGATCTCCAATGCACGCAGCAATTCAGCCTGCTGCTGCATGTTGAGTTTGGCACGGACTTGGCCTGACCAAACATTTTGCATGTATGTTAGCGTCTCCGTATCCACCTCAATCCCTACCCGGCGTAGGCGTATGAGCATTTTGCTGATAACTTTGATGAATCTATCCGAGAGAAATTCGTCCCTGAGACGAAGCCACTGAGCCATACCGTTCATGGTCCTTGATGGTAGGTCTAATAGTTCTTTGAGAAGTTTATTCTTGCTAGTGCTGTCCTCGGGGTCAACCATGGACGAATCTAGTGCAGTCGCAAAAATGCTGCAATGATCAAACAATTCATCGGCGAACTGCATTACGTCGCGACAAAATTCCATCATGTCATCCTTCGGGGCGTAGCCAGAATTAGCCCATGGTTCAGTCGTCCTGAAGATCATGTGCAAGGTATCCCATAGATTTTTCCAAAAGTTCATTGTTACGCCGGCATCGCCAGGTTCCAGCGTGCGAGAACGCAAAATCCCGTCTTGCGAGTTGCACATGACATCAACGATATCAGAGCAAGTTTTTATCATGCTAAAGGCTGGCGCGAAAGTCTTCTTAATCATGATCTGCCGACATGAGTTGGAAATCCCTTGTAACACGTTTTTATAGTAGGCATTCAGAGCGTACTGTAATGCGTTTCGACGTTCATCCTGACCACTTATAACTTTGAGGAGTTCAATGGTTGAATTTCTTGTTGCCTCCGTAGATGAAAATAGTGCCGAGACGATAGCGCTTGCTGCTGCAGGCTGCTCAAGAAGAACGTCCAATTGCTCTGCACCAAAATCTGCCAGTCTATCAATGACATCTGTGATGGACTGCGAGAGAAGCTCGAATCTGCCATTAAAGTGCCGCACTGCAGGAGGTTTCTCCTCGAGACTAGACTTCTTCCAATAAAGAGGTTCAAGTCCGATGAGGTTCCTACCAGCGATGAGCATGTGTGTCGCTAAATCGATGCTTTCGGAGTTGATAGCATTCAGGATCGCTTTCCAGATGGGAGTAGAAGGTGGTGATTCTGTAGGCGACGGTTTTTTCTCCTCGAAAAGCTGCCTTTCAACAGCTAAAGACTGGCATTCAAGTGTGAAGGCCTCTTGGACAACCGACAAGGCTAGGCTTAGATCTTCTTGATTTCTTAGGCCATTTAGTCGTCTCATGCTTGTTGTTATGATCTGTATGTGTCTCGAGAGCATTTGTAGCATGCCATTCACCGTTGGTTGCCCCACGAAATCCGACTTTGTTTTACCCTTGTTCATTTTCTTAAATGCGTAATCCAATACTCGCAGACCCTCCTTGAAGCAACGAGCTCGAGAGGCTCGAGAATATTGGTCACTTTGAAGACGGTCCAAGAGGCGATTGGAAAATGCCGAACATACTGGGGCAAGATTCGCGGCCTTGATAGATGTGAGAAACGGGGTGATCCAAACAAAAGCATCGTCAAGGTTGCCCAAATGCTCTTTTTTCTCTTCGGTCGCGACGAGGAGTAGCTGGTTAAGAATAGGGCTATTGAAGACTTGTTCTACGACTGTGGCCGAAGATGGAGTAATAGCGTCGATGGCGTCCCAGAAAGCAGCGGGAGATTTCTCTAAAAGTATGGTCATGGTACTGACCAGATCAAGGAAGCCATCCGACCTCAGGGAGAAATGGTCTAGAAGCAGCCTGTAAAAATCTCCATCGAGCCCACGTAATGAGTATGTAATCACATCTTTGCTCAATTTGCAAATAACGAGCCGCATTCCATTCCAAAATGCACTGACGAAAGGCAAGTCGAGATTGGTCATCTGGACCCGCATCATAGCTTCCACTAGGTAGTCACGGGCTGCCCATTCAAACTCGGTTGTCAAGATATCTCTCTTTGAGGTTGACCACGACGCAGTGGCCCATTTCTGTCGATGTTCGTTATCCGAGAAAAGGAATCGGGTCATGGCAGGTAGAAATGTTTGTAACTTTAGGCGTTTCCTAGTTTGTACAAGCTGAAATGGAGCATCGAAATGTTGTTGCAGGAGCTCTTCGTTGCGGATGAAAGCGTCACAGCTCAAGGCTTCAAAGAACGCATATGTAGCTTCGTTCGGCAGAATTCGGACGCCCCTCTTCTGTGGAGTCGCAGCGCGAAGAACATTATTGGCCTCATCTAACCCATGTATGATCCGTTTGATACACAGGTCATCGATGACTCCCAGGAAGGTTGCGGCGTTAGAGTCGTCGTATGAACTAGAATGTTTATTAGTCAAGTCAAAAAGCATTTCGTTTTATTTTACTCACTCAAGTAATCTGCTTCTCCACTCCGGCCTCGATTGATGGAACACCCGTACGCACACATCACATGATGTCATTAAGTTGTTCAGACGATCTTTCAACCATGTTTTGTGTGGTTCAACTTCGTCTCCGTCATAGGCAAGCAGCTCGAGAGCTTCTAGTGCAAGCCATTTCCTGTTTTGTGCCTCTTGAATCTTGTCCTTGCGTTCTTCTATTATTTGTGGATCATCCTCGGGTTCTAGGGTCGCTATGTCTTCGTCGAAATAAGACCCCTCCTCATCATCATTATTGCGAGGGCAGAAGAGGTGTTGGTCTTCGGGGAGTGTTTTAAGCTCACTGCAAGACGACGCTGTTAGCCAAATATTTGAGTGTAATCGATAACAATGTAATACTAACACGACCTTCTCCAATGTTTCCGCCATAATTTTCTCTAAATGGAGTGATCCCCACTGCCTCCTGGATCGCACTTGGTCAACGGGTCATTGACATGCTCCCTGTTCCTTCAATGGCGGAATCGAGGCGCTTTTCTATTCAACGTGCCCAAGCGCAGCACAACTGAGATTATGTACAGGTAATTCAGCCCTGTTGGTCTGAGGTAAGTTGAGAGACTGGCGACGTAGCTGTGTGGGATCGTATCCAGGATGTGGGTGAGAGAAGTGAGAAGGATCGGATGGTAGCGAGATAGTGCTTGACGGAGAAAGAGGATGGCCAAACGAGGACGACGTCAAGGTTGATAAGTGAGTCTCACGAGTGTCTATAGGGAGAGTGCACACGGGTGGTTTAGGTAAGGTTAACGGTACGTCAAGGCGGAAAAGTACCGTGCACTCTCGTCGTGGTCAAAGGGTACTCAGGCACAGGTAGAAGCCGACGCGCGCGCGCGACGCAGCGGATTATCTCACCCCCGAAGCCAAAGTCCGCAATTCGCGTTTCAACGCCAAGGCCACGGAAGAGACCCACAACGCCACCATCCCTTCTACTAGCATCCGATCGTGTAGTGTAACTTTGGTAGTTAAGAGCTATGCATGTCCCATGTATGATCCATGTCGTCATCACACTATTCATAGATTTCACAAATTTCACCGGGGTTGATTTCCCTCATTCAGTGCATACCGTAACGGATCAACGCTCATTCAAAGGCAGTACTCTGCCAACTACAATCATTATGTACTCTCTCCTACACGGCAATCTCGAATCAATTGCGCTCCTTTCGATCCTCCCCAATCATATCCTGAAAAGTTGGCTCAGGGGCCAATCAGAAGAAAATTCCAATGTAGAAAGGTATAGCACATGTGAAAGGGGATTGGTCTAAAAGACCAGCGGAGTTGAATCCCAAAAACGCCCGCTAGCCTTATGGGGCACTCAGAAACCCCAGAGCCCACCGTGGTGGGATGGAAAAGGAAAAACAATCCAAACAGTTAAAGCAATGCGGGATAGGTGTCCTTCAAGACCTCCGTATTCTACAAAACGCCAGTCCATGATGAAAGGAGAAACACTAGGAGAGATTTTTGTGCAAGAACAAACAAGGGCTTGCCAAGTCAGGCGTAAATATGTACAGTCGTTAGCAAAGGAATGTGCGACGGAATCACATTAGTCTAAGTATTGCCGAGAGCATGGACCGGCAGGAATTATCGTGGTGGACTTCGTGGGGGACTTCGCGGTACTGGAGGTGGGTTATCGCTGAGATCGGGGGCCTCTTCACGAGTGACTGTAGGTCTTCGGAAGGCATTCCGCAGTCGACTCATTGTTTGTTTCGTCTGTGGACTTGATACGCTGTGCACGCTGTTTCGACTTTCCATGCGAGCCAGCATCGCAGCGGACGTGAAATCGTTGCTCGCTTCGAAACTAGGCCTCACCCGGTCCATCGACATTCTGGCACGGTCAAACGAAGGACGTGGGCGATCCATTGAAATCCGGTGGGCGGGTATGCCCTCCAATGATCGACGGAACGTGTAATCGGTGCTATTGCTTCCATTTTGGCTGCGCGCATTATGGGTTCCAGCGGTTGGTGCGACGGAGGGCGGATAAATGGGTCGAACATCATCGTCCCCAGCCTGGGCGTTGGCCAGTTTGTATTTCGAGGGTTCTGACGATGTTAGAGAGGAAACCTTTTCGGGAGGCGGAGGAGGAATGAACGCGTTGGTTTCGTTGAGATAGTCGAATTTGCCTTGATTGACCTGTTCTCGAATGATGTCGACATCGAGGGGGAAGTACATCTTCTGGACAGCCTTGAAGACGAATCGGGGGAGGAGACAGACGATTGTTGCAACCAGAAGGACCGCCCAGAAAGAAAGAGAACCGTAGACCTCGGCAGCGGACTGGTAGAAATGAGCGCTTGCGATGGAGGCGCTGTATACACCGGTCCAGAACCAAATGAAGAGAGTACTAATGACTACAATCAAGACCATCAGCCAGTCCCATCGGTAGGTGTTGTACAGGACGTAGAAGTTAGCGGCGCAAACTGCGATGGTGGCGATGGTAATGCCCATTCTCTTCAACTCGTCAAGTTCAAGTCCGTTCGAGGTGACAAAGGTTGCGGGAGCGAAGAGAAGATAGACCATGAAGAAGGCAATGGCAGATTGATAGATGCCATCTACCATGTATGCCCTGTATGCTGTTAGTCGCGCCGAGTACGATCCACTATAATACATACCAAAACTTTGGCTGGGTCCATTCCTTTCTCTCGATACCCCGGCGATAGAGTTGTGGTACAGCTAAAGATACCTTGTCGTCGACATCTTGATCCAGAACACCCATCAGGATGACAGGAAGCGAAGTGAATGCAAGATTGAAGAACACAATGTAACTGTAGTCGAAAATAAATTGACTGTCAAAGTTGGTGTAGATCTGGTACCAGAACAGGGAAAAGGTCCAGACGATATTCTAAAAGTAATGTTAACGTTTGACCAAGGGTACATAAGAATCGAATTACCTTATAGAAGAAGTTTGCAATGGTCTCTGCAAGTCTTCGATAAGACCATCGACCATGAACAAGAACAAGGCGAGTAAGGAATCGGAATTGTCCAATAGCATAGTCAGAAGACATGACAGCGGCGCGACCCTCTACACCGGCAATACCGACACCCACGTGTGCTTCCTGAATCATAGCAACATCGTTGGCACCATCTCCGATGGCCAATGTAAGGCAATCAAGGCCAGTCTTTACCATGTTCACTACCGCAGCTTTTTGACTGGGGCTGACTCTGCAGCATAGAACGGACCGACATTGTTTGCAAAGCAGCAAGAATTTCCTCTTTACTGAATCATCAAGGACGAGTTTGAGTGAGTCTCCGTCGATGACAATTGCGTGGGTTGGGGCTGGAGGCTCGTGGTTATCCTGAGCAGCGTCGAGTTCCTCTTGAGATCCTGTCATTCCAAAGATGGCCAATTTCTCATCTAACAAGGCTTCTGCGGTGGCAGGGTTATCGTCCTCAATCTTGAAGACAATGAGATCCATGTCGTTATCGAGCAGGTTGCAGGAAAACCCGATGTTGATTGCGGTTTCGACCTTGTCACCCGTGAGGACCCAGAGCTTGATCCCTGCCTTTCCGAGCAGAGAGATAGCATCAGGCACGCCGTCTTGAAGTCTGTCTTCGATTGCAGTGCCACCCAGAAGCCAAAAGTTGTTCTCAATGCGGTCAGAAACTTCGTCGAGCTTTTCCTCACGCTGAGTAACGGCGTTGGCGGCAACATCATAGTCCTTGTTCCATTCCTGATACTCTTCTTCGGATAAATCTTTCTCTGCGATACACAGAGTTCGGAGACCTTCTCTGGCAAACATTTCCAAATGTTCTGCCGTGGTGGTACGAAGCTCCCGTTGTTCGCCGGGGATCAACCTAGAATAAATCATACTGTCTGCTCCTTTACAGAAAAGCTTAATTTTCCCGTCTGGCATACGAATGATAGCACTCATACGCTTTCGGGTGGAGTTGAATTCCAAGGTATTCAGAACAGTATACTTGCGCTCCTCGCCGAGTACGTTCACAATGAGACGATCATCTTCTCGTCCAACCAAAGTGAACCCAGCATCACGAGCTGTCGCCACTAATGCAGCTTCGTCGGGAGATTGCGCCTTGAATTCAACTCTTGGTGGATCGCCAGGAGTTCGTTCGGTGATGACGGTATGACAGAGGGCTAGGGCAACCATGAATCTCTCGTTCGCAATTTTTTGTTCCGGTCCAGACTCTCCGGCAAGGTCGTTGATGTAGTCAGGCGCAACGAAAGTCAGGTCTTCGTCGCGAAGATAGGGATTGTCATGCATCTTTCGGATCCCTTCGAGCATTCGCGCGCGATCCCGTTGGATTTGCTCACGAGCTCTAGCACCTTCCTGCTCAACATCAATGCCTTGTCTCCGTTGCATACCAGCTTGCGCTTCCGTGTAGGCTTCTCCATACGGAACGCCGTTGACTGTGCATTTCTTGAACTCCATTACGTTTTGTGTGAGAGTACCAGTCTTGTCCGAAAAGATGTACTCGATCTGTCCCACGTCGTCGGAAATGTTCCAGGTTTTCGGGGTACACGGATAGTCGATTTCTTCATAGTACATCAACACGTCGCTGTAGATGAAAAAAGCCTGTGCAGTTCGGATGATTTCCAATGTAATATAGAGAGAGATGGGGACCAAATTCTGGAAAAGAATGACTCCTGCCCAGAAAGCGATTGTGCCATCCAAGGCAGCATTGTCGTTACCATATGAGCCAAATTCGAAGAAGGAGTGAGACGTGTCGCCTTTTGCCCAGAAGACGCCTAATACGATTCCGGAGACAAGACACATGCCGAACAAGACTATAAAGTTATAGATGACGTTCCAGTTGAGGTCCTTGGATATCTTTGCGCGCTTGTTAGGGGTAATCCCAGAATTAATCATAATCTTGGTTTCTTCTCCCGTGAAAATAACGACACCAAGCGCCCACTCGGTGTTTCGGAGCTGGTTGCCACGGAGCAAGACGTTGTTGATCGAGATAGGTTCCGCCATTTCGTATGGAGGCACTTCGGGATCTTTCGCATCGCGCTGCTGCCATCGGATAACTGCGCTGTATGCGTACAGATTTGAGTGGGGTCCTTCACTCTCGATCTGGAACTCAGCACGTTCACAATGTCGGGCATGTCTGACATCACGGGTGCAATGCAGAGCATTCCGAACCTTGAGGTTGGTTTCGCCGTCAAGGTTCTTAGTCTCCACATAGCATGCACCGTCCTCGGACGACGTGGACAGAACAACAATATCAGCCGGGACTTCTTCGTCGTTGTACAAACGAACAAAATCGCCGACCTGGACATTCTTCCATGCGTCTTTTTTAAATCTTGCCTTGTCGGGCGTGGACTTCCAAGGGTCTATTACGCTTCCCCAGAACTTTTGTTGATGAGCAACGGTGGCACCGGGGGCCCTAGCCTGATCACCCTCCTTCACATGTGTATGTCCCGCAAGATTGACGGCATCAGTGGGCGGGGACTGGCCAGGTAAAGGTGAAGGAACGGGAGTCATCTGGATTCCTTCTTCACCATGGCTTCCGTGATCGGTGTTGAAGTAGTTTGAGTCGCGATGAGTGGCAACGGAAGCTCGTCTAGTATCGATTGATGGCCGCCCACCGCCATTGTCGTTTTCCTTGCCTTTCGAAGCTTTCGTGCCTTTGATAGACCTCCAGATCCAGATAACGGTACGAGTGCTAGCCTTTTTAAAACGTCGCCATGGGGAGATTTTGTCCTCTGCAATATTCACATTGTTGTAATCCACTAGCCTGTGGACGGGGGCGTTGTTCAGCTCATTGTCCAAGACTGTCCTTCCCCAATCTTCGATTGCGTCCTTTATTGCAGTAACTACGATAATCACAATGAGAGGAGCGGAGTTCAGGGCGGGGTTTGTAGCTCCAAAAATGGAGAAAATCTAAGTGGAAGACATCAGTGTAGTCCTCGTCAACACGGGTACTGTGAACCTACGCCAAGGATGATGATGAAGAAAAAGTAAATGTTCGCAATGTTGTGAAACTGAAGATACAAGTTCTTGGGGATGAAACTAAGAGGTGTGTATTTGGACGTTCGAATCTTATTCCGCGAATAACGTGCGGTTGGGTTGCCATCCTCGTCGCGCTCGTGCTCTGGAAGAGGGAGGTTGAAGTAGACTGTTCGGCCGGAATCCTGATCCTCGCTGCCGTTCACTGAACCCTCGACCTCGCCAGATTCACCCTCTACTGGGCCCCCTTCTTTCCCAATAGAGTTCCTATTCTTTTCGCTGGACCCTATCCTCTTATGCAAGCGCTCCTTGAGCGAATGTCGTTTGTTCTCGCCCTTGAGGCCTGTCGCCCGGTGGGTGGCCCATCGTATGCGCTTCACCGGGTTTGTCACCTCGCTGTCCCCCTGTGGATCTTGTCCAGCCATTGTCGTGGCAGGCTAGGTGCAGGTGGGCGACTGGTGGAGCTTGGGGGCTCTATCGTGGACCGGCACCGGCCGGAAAGCCCTTTACGCCGCAGAGATTGCCAATTCGTCTGTAATATAGGGTATGACGATGTGGGAGTGACGATGCTTGGACGAGCCGAAGGTGAAATCGGGACGGTTTCGAAGGGGGTTGAGGCTGGAAGGTTGTAGGTATTTTCGGCTAAGGCGGATATTATGATGGCCGGGGATCGCGAATAGGCGACGTTCCCCAGAACACGGGGGAAGAGGGCGTGAGGGAGCGAAGAGGGCGCGAGAGCGATGGGTACGGGGGAGGAAGAGTGGAAAGGGAGCGGTAGGTGTGGTGGTTGTTTTTTCGGTGGGTGGATGTGGTCAACGTGTAGGTAGGACCCACGGATGAGACGGGGGGCGTGGTGAGCAAAAAGGTGGCGGTAGCAGGCGGAGTCGGCTTGGACTTCTTTTGGGAGTTTGGTGCCAGAGGCCAGGACGAAGTAGGGCCAGTTGCCAGAGTGAGCCAAAAAGACGGGGGCGGCGCTGCACGAGGAGCACGAGAGGGAGCGGGTATGCTTGATGCTTGCAGCTCTTGCTTACGGAGCACCGCTGGGAGGGCGGACGAAGTGGACAGGGTGGACCGGGGCGCCGTTGGACACCAGCCGGCGCTGTATCTCACAGCGGAGATTGGATTAGTGCGCGGGTTTAGAGCCCTCTACTCGCTGGCAAGCTCCCGCGAGGATCCGCGTGTGCGCCGGCCGAATCGAAGACGACGACACTCGAGAATTATTTCGATGGGAGGGGGATTGTGTAATGTGTGGGTGGGATTGGGATTGGGATTGGGATTGGGATTGGGATTTAGGGGGTTCGGTTGGGATGCGACACGATACACGGCGAGGTAATCAGAGGTGAGTGGAGTGGGTGCGTGCTTCTTGTGCTTGTGCTTGTGGTATAGTCGACCTGTTCACGGTATATGCGCACCCCGGGCTGGCTGCTTATTGCTCGAGGCGGTTACAGGAACGCATTTTGGGAGCGATTCCTCCTCATCAGAAAAGCTGAGCGCGGAAGTCTCTTAGGATGTGGACACTGATCACTATCTACTGACCAGAGAGAGCCTGACGGGCTCAGCAGCAAAGCAGGCCAGGGCAGCACAGCGCAAGGCTCAGGGTCACCGTCTCCAAACAAGGCAATCTGCAACGGCGGTCTATATATAATTATTGCGCTCACTCTTCCCCCGGCGCAGTCATCCTCGGTGCCCCTTCTCAGCAAATGGGATTCGCTCTTCGGCGTTCAAGGCTGGCACACTGGGTACGACGTCTGCAAGTATAGTTCTACAAAGTATCCGCTAGAACGATGCGCCGCCATCATGGCCATTATTCCGCCGTCCTGGCCCGGCCAGCCTACTCCCCAGTCTCGCACAATACGCAGCCGGATACTTGGTACGCAATATCGACCACGCACTTGGCCAACAGGCCGCCCCGTTCGGGCTGCCCCCCCCCCAGGATCATCCAATTTGACAGCTCCAGGAACACACACACCGGTCGATACAGAGCCAAGAGATCTCGCCCTTGAGCCCCTGGATTGACCGCCAATAGCAAAAAAGATAGTGATGAACAAAGGAGACGTCCAAGTTGCCGTCATCGTCGCGGTTTGACGGTTTCATGGCTGCTCCAGCGCCAATCTCAATTGCTGAGAGCACCAAGACGCGCAATAATTAATCTGAGTTTCTGGGTCCGAAACTGCAATAGGATTTGATTAAATGCCCACTTACCCTCGCCTCAGCTGCGTTTGCGCAGGGAAGCCGAATCTCGCATTACCTCAAACCCGACCAAAGTGCAGGGAGGCGCCGTTGAGGGAGCTTCATGCGAAACGTTGAAACGTTTTTGGCCAACGGGAACTCGCCGAACTCGCCTTGCACCGCGTATTTGTACGACGCCTTGCGTGGGAGCTCGACTCGGCCGGACACGGGGCAGGCCTTGGGGGCGGCGCAAGTCGAGTACTGTGCTTTTAGTGAATCCCCCTTCATGTACCAGCCTGCTAGGCCAGGTACGTCTGTAGTCTGCTTCTGTGTACCAACATGGTGGCACCTGGACAGCAGAATGAATGATGGAGAGAACAGTCATGGGGTTGGCCGGGCACTTTTCGTCACTCCCCGTTGCATGCGGTGGTCAAAATTCCAAACCAGGAGTGATAGCCTCGCTGGAGTCTGAACGCGTGGGCGAGTAGGCCGAGTCAGTGTCGCCCGTCACGGCGCTGCCCTGTACCGCGTTCCAGGAATTCATTCAAGTCCCAGACTAGTTAGGCTAGAGTGGCAGGTTGGTAAGGTCTGGTAAGGTCTGGTAAAGCATGGGAAAGGACTATGGTTCTGGCCATAGAGTTTAGAGACAGGAACAGGTAACAGGTCCAGGAACAGGAAATGGGTAAAAGCGAGACGAGACAAGACCGTCCAGCAAACCTTGGAACTACAGGTGCCAGTGGAAAGTCCGCCAAGACATGTCACGTGGCTGACGTGTTAGCGCGTCGCAACCCACCTCTTCCGCTTCCGGTGTGGCCCCAACATTCATGCCTTTGCGCCAAGCATCGTGAACAACCGCCTGTTGTCTCTGTCCTAGGTACATCCCGTTCGCTGGGGCCGCAATGGCACCCAAACATGACATAAGGGACTTTTTCAAACCAAAAACAAAGGAGCCAGGCCTTGCTCAGCGGCCAGGTACGATACACGTCTCCCTTGACTCCTACCCACATCCGGACTCAATTGACTAGCTTCTAGGTCCAGGCAGTGCGGCTCCCTTTCCCCCAAAGCGCACCTCGCCGCGTTCAAGTGATCGTTCTGTTGACAATTACAAGCGTAAACTTGCCTCTTCCCCAACGTCCAAAGATCCGCCCAAACGCGTTTTGGCGCATTCCCAACGTACCCCACCAAAGACCAGCCTCGACGAATGGCCTCCTAGTACTTCACAGTCCTCTGCAAACTCGGGAGGCAGCAAAAAAGCAACACTGAATGGAGAGCAAGTAGTATTGAACTCCGATTCTGATTCCGATTCCGATGAGCTCGAGGAGCTTGACTTGAGTTTCCTAGCCGCGCCCCGCACTACTATCAAAACACCAGCAAAGTCCAGGGACGTCCCCGCTACACGTTCGGGAGGTTTTCTCCAGGTGCAAGATGATGGGCTACGGAAGCCAAGCAGCAAAAATAGAGCATCCAAATCTTCTCTTAGCAGCCTTGTACGAGCCGCGCATAGAAATGCCGAAGCGGAGCGTAAAATTGCTGCAGACAAAGTAGACCTGGATACTTTCGCTGAAGCTTCCGTCGCACCAGATGCTATAGTTGATGAGGACGTTCTAGCGGGAGTCGTACAAGATAATAACGATGAAGATGGCAAGGCAAAGCGGCTATACCTTGCAATGCAAAGAACCAATGCTCTAGAATTGAACTGTGTATATCACTTCTTCAACGGCAACGTAGAGCCAGATGCTTCTCGAAGAACACCATTTCCAATCCAATCTCTCCCTCGTCATGGTTGGGTCACTACTTTTGAAGGTTTGAGCATTCATCTTTTATACTGTTTTACCGTCAGCTAATAGGAAGTAGATCCGTGGCAAAGAGACCAAGCATATCTGACCGGATATGCTCGACAGATATTCCAATATCAAGACCTTCCCTCAGAACTAGCATCATGGATGATCGACGAGAGTAAGTCTAAAGCCTCTCAAGTATAACTACACCCTAATAAGCCATAGTCTGCATCAACCCGATGGAAGCGCTGAGTTCTAGATATCTAGAGTTGCTTGAAGTGTGTATAAGACCTTTCCGCCCCGCGAACCAATCTAACTCTTTCCTAGCTTCAACCTCGGCACTTCAAAAATCTTCTGGACAGAGCAAGACTTCATGCCATGATCACAAGGATTGGTGGTGATGGACAGCGCCTAATAATGGATCAAGAAGTTATCCCTTCGTATGAGCCGCATCACAGTATGTTCTTTAACCCATCCGAAGGCAACAACTGACTTGTGTAGCCCCTAAACGAACGCTCCCATGTTCATTAAATTGGATACTACGGCTGCTCAGGACTTCTGCGACATAGTGAGTTATCAAGTAATAAAGATGGTTGAGAACAGTACTTATTGATGCATCATAGTCTGTCCTCCGAAGCAAGTGCTTATAGTCTCCTATTTCTGCTCCATCTAAGCTTTGATGACAGCGTCATGTCGAATGCTGCCACATTAGGTTCTGTTCAAAGCACAGTAGAAGCTCTCATCTGTAGCGTCGCCAGAGATGAACTGACCTCTCTAGTCAGTCTACCATTCTTCGTGTATTAGGCATCTCTAACTTTGCTTACAGCTTAACAGAGTAGTCCCATCCATACTTACGCAGATAACAAATCCTGTCTTGCAGATGAATCTAGTGCGCTCACTACCCACTAATTCGCCGCTGACGGCGGCACTTCAGCGACATTTGGCATTGTCGTTTCTCATTCATCCTGAATCCATCACAGCACCCTTTTCTAGCCCGCAGATGACCACACTCATCCGCAACTGCCTTGACGAATCTCCCCACTTTTCAATGTCACGAACCACAAATTACACGAGTCTTGCGGCCCATTTAACGCTTCTTGATGTTGGTATTGGGCCTGGTCCGACTGCTGTACCATATCCAAGGCCATTGGAACCGCCTCCAGAGAGTGATTCTCAGGTTATCGCTCGAATGGTAACTCTTACAGCTGAAGAAATTGCTTTCAACAAGGAGATTGATGCGCTTACCCAGCGAATAAAACTGCTAGGTAACAAAATCGTCGAAGCGGGTGCTATCAGCGACCTGTCCAAATTGGAGGCAAAAGACTGCAGTGAAAGACTATATCACAGGCTCGATAATGCCGTGCGTATAGGTGGACGCCGGAGGAAGAATATATTTGACGGAGATGACGCATCTGACCAAGGAGGTCGAAAGTTTCTGGGTAACTGGCTCACGAAAAAGGCAGAAAGCCGGGCTACGACGCCCATAGTGAGGGTGGATGGTGACGAGGGCGAACCTATGGAAATGTGAATACCCCGCTCTGCTGTTACATGATCGAAATCCACTTCTTAAACAGATTTCATTAGTGGGCATACCTGATGACTACGATATCCACGAGTTACAGTAATAATAATGTCAATTCTATCAACACGATGTCGCTCCATACACATGCAAACTTACAATCTTACCTTCCATCCCTTCAAACTCCATATCTAACCATCGACAACAACCAATACTCCACGAATTCATGACAACCAGTAAAATGACCGCACACATCGCCATGGCCATCCCCCACACGCCAACCCAACCCAACCTTTACTCAACCCATGAACCCTCCCAATCACCCAAACCAAAAAAACATCCGTTCCTGACGATCCCCCTATTTCAGAAATCGCAATCGACAATAAAACCACACAAGGAACAGAAAAAAAGAAAATACCCTGCATGGCATGGCGTGATTTTGGGAATTTTCCCCAAGCGAGGCGAGGCGAGACGAGACGAGAGGCAACCTGGCAGGGGCGTTAGGGGGTCTTGGCTGCGGAAGGATTTTAGATTGATGGGGGATGGGTTGGCATTAGAGGGCGGGTCGGCACGGGTGATGCGTGTATCCGTTGGGTCACGAGTTGATATGTGGGTAAAATCGATGGTTTGGTGTTATGAAGTTTACGGAGTAGTTTGGATTTTTGGAGGGTGGGTGGAGGGGTGTTTTGGTGGTGATGTTCAGGGGGGTTTAGGGTGGGAGCGGAGCGGAGGGTCGGATTAGTTTGATGGCGGTTAGTTTGTTTGATTTCATGAGAATTTAAGTTTTCTTGTGGATATGGGAAGTCTGAGGTTATTCGTTGAAGTGAGTTTTGGAAGTCTTGGTCCCTACCTATTGGCTGCGGAGGGTTTCCATGTCCGCGGTACCTACAACGATTCTATGTTCTTCGCGGTACGCAAGAGTTCTCATTCTACCATGTTTGAGGGCAGACCAATATGAAAAAACGCATGAGGAAATTACTAGGTCCCTCATACCCAAGAAGAGCCAGGCTTTTCCATTTAGCTACAAAAAACCATCCCAGCCTATAAAAATTTACATAGTCAAATGCGTAAACGCAATCCCAGCTCCTCCACACAATCACCCAATCCAACACCAAGGCAAGGCTCCCCACCGTTTCCCCCGCAAATCCTTTTCATCCCTATCACCACCATACCATCCCCTATCCACGGCCCCAACATCCTCACCATCCCCTTCCCTTTCCGCCCGATATCGGCAGAACCCCTAATACTACACATCCCTACCCTACATCCCAAACCAGCAATCAACCACAAAATACGCCGCCATTTCCATGCTCTCCCGGCCGTAAAGGGGTGAATGTAGTAGACAACCCCTGCATTTTGTGATATGATGAGATGGATGGGGGTTTATGTACTAGTCAGTTGATTATATACGAACAGGCATGTATGTATAGATCTAGGTATAGGTGGGGAAAATGCTTGGATATAACATTAACATCCCCTATTACATACAACGCTATTATTCCTACTCCCTACAAGCATCCCAAATAGCAATAGACTAAAATCACAAAGTCACCGAAAGAAGAATGAACATCAGAACAGAACTCTGTAAAAGGAAGGTGCGAATCAGATTTATATCGCTGCTCAAGTCGAAGATTTTTAGAAGCCTATATACGGCATAGAAATAAAGTATGAGGCTTCAGTATCCATACTACGTAATCTTTTCTCCAAAGGCGGCGGTGTGGAATAGTCTGTATACCATGGAAGCAGCTCAAAAACAACTCGTCGACACATGCCATTCTCAATATCTTCGTCTCATTTCATGCCATCCCATCACAGCACCAAAACCCCCCCCATCATCATCATCATCATCATCATCATCATCAACTATCCCACTAATCCGAACTAAAAACATTTCTCCCTCGCTTTACACACCCTCTATCTGATTTTATAACATGATTCAACTACTCTATACTTCGTGCAAATTATACCCCTTCCTAAACCCCCCCCCCCCCCCCATCAAGTAGTCTAACCATACGAGTCCTATCACTACCAACTAGCAATTACATACTTCGAACATGTATACGTAAGCTCGGAAATCTCGGCACCAGGGGGTGTTGGTGTGATCGGACTACTTTGATTTTTTGAGGAGGGAAGGGTGGTTCGAAGGGAGTGGTTGGGGTTGCTTGTACATGATGTGGTGTGGTACGGTACGGTGTGGTGCAGTGCGGTGTATGGAGGTTGGTAGGTAGGCAGGATATGGGGATGTAGAGTAGATTTGTTCTAGGATGCCTCTAGATATGTATCTAAAGAAGCTACTGAACGACCATCCATTCCTTCACCCCGTAGTGGAACATTATAGTTAGTTAGACAAGAGATAGTATCACAGACACAGACATGTACAATCCCACGGCATAACATCATAAAAGTATCATTCCTTTGATTCATTTTCTAGAATCTCAAAAAAGAAGAAAAGAATGCTACGTTAAGCTATAATTCCAGCTGTCCATATGCAGAAAATAAAAAAAAAAAAAGACAAGAATGTGATTCCCATGGCTCTCTCTATCAGCGCCGCTGAAAATGGGAGGAGAATTTCTAAATTACACCTTCGGGTCTATGAATGCCCCTGTACGCCTATAGCTGAGCCAGTCCGGAGGGAAGGGATGGAAGAAGAGTAAATGGGTGTTGACGTCTTGCCCACTTTTTCTTTCCCTTGTTGTTGAGCGCCCCTCCCGGTACTGTAGCTATCTCCTGCTCGCTTTTCCCCTCAAAAGTTACATTGCACATTTCTACAAACCACCCATGTTGTTCTTCTCGTCAATGTGCCTGTACCTCTCCTGCTCTTGCCTGTACTGCAATACCATGGCCACACACAAGACAAGGATAAAATCGATACCGACGACACCGAATGCGGCAGTGAAGATTTCACTGAGGTAGTCGGATGCAAAGTTGGAGAAATCACCGATGCAACCACCTTTTTGTTCGGCGACGAGAGAGTTCAGGCACGTGCTGTCTTGGATGAAGGGTGGCGAGGTCGAGTTAAAGTATCCGCAGCAGTTGAACTAGGCAATGTCAGTTTTTGCTATGTTCCGCATAGTTCCCGCGGGCTTAGATCCTTTGGGGGTCGGGCCTACGCCTCACGTGGGGTTGAGCCTCATTGAATAATGACCTCAACTTTGACTCCACCCCGGCGCTTAGCAAATGAAGACACATTATCCACTCACCTTTTGTTGCAGTAGACTCTGGACGAGCGGTGACTCGCGGCCCCAGACCATGTTCAGGTCTCTGCGGGTTTGCAATGTTCCCACCCACACCGTGAGACCTAGACCGAGGGAGAAGGTTGCGCAGAAGACGACTAGCCAACCCTGGGCGCGGAGCCAACCTCTGTTTTGGGGGAGGAAGAAGGCCGGGAGAGAGAGCAAGAAGGTGACAAACACAAAGATTGAGTTCACCACTCCGGCTGTTGAACCGTTAGTCCATGTCTTTTAAATCCACAAAATCCTCCATTGCGTAAGACATTCCCAGCCACGGTGGTGCTTGAATATTGCTGTAGCGTTCCACCTCTTCTCATGTCGAAATTACCATACCTGTTAGTGGAACTTGCTTGAGGAGCAGATTCGGGGCGACATTGTCGATTGTCGGGCTCTCACGCATCGTCTTCTCGGCGATGAGAGAGAAGCCCATAAGGAGTCCTCCTCCCATTGCGAATATCACGTCGAAGGCGACGAAGATCATCATGAGAACGTTCGGCATCTTGGCGGTAGTCTTGCTTCGTTCGTGTGGATTATCGTGGTCTCGGTGTTAGTCGAAAAAGAATAGAGCCCACTGGGCAGAACGAAGGCAAGCCGTGATCAAAAGAATGTAAGTCGAATTGCAGACAGAGCCGTCCGGCGTACTCTCGCAGAACGACGATTAATGCGCCGTGGCAAATACGAAGAAAATTAGATACAGAGAAGAGGTGTGGAAGAGAAAGGAAGGGACACAGCAAGCAGCAGCAGCAGCAAGGGCGAAGATTGCATGGGCGATCAGGAAAAGGGTGCCCTCAGCATTAAAAGGCACATTGCGGGCGCGTCGCAGTTGGGCGATGGCGAAGCGTGGATGGTTTCAGTAGTGTAGGAGCGGGCGCGTAGACGAATCACAGGCGGCAGAGGACCGCCATAAAATGGTTCGATTCTTTGCGGAGCCTACGTGTTCTTGCGACTGTCCGCGCCATGGCGAGACACGGCGCGAAGAGAGAATGCTACAGAGTGGAGGGGCGGCGCGAAGTTGAAGCTGGCAAGATCAGAGCATCGTCGAGCACCGTGTTGGTAGTGTTGGTGTTGATTGCTGATTGATCACGGATGGGATGGCATGGGAAAGGAAGGGGCATGGGATGGGGGATGGGGGGGCCGTGCGTGGGCGTATGTAACTCTCTCCTCTTCCCATCTCCGTGACTATTGCCGCAGGGTGCATTATTGCCGTCCTCGGGGATACTAGTGTGCGTGGGTGACAGTGAGCAGTAGAATGGTGGTGCAGTGCAGTGCAGTGTAGTGGAGTGCAGGGCAGGCAGGGCAGGCAGGGCAGGGCCAGTTCTTGGGGCGGTAGGATGGGCTGCAGCCCTGGGGGAGAGAGCGGAGAGGGGGGGGAAGAAGAGCCGTGCTGTTCGGTGCGTGTTGTATGTACAGAGGGCAGAGAATAGCAACAGAGGACCCATGAAAGGGTGGCTACATGGCTGGGGCTTTGGGGGCGGGGGCTGCTGAGGCTGCGACAACGGCGGCGGCCAAAAGTTGCCATTCAGTCAGTGCCAGAGCGCGAGTATCTGCTGGCTGGTAGATAGTGAAAGGTAGGTATCCGCGAGTACTCGTACCGTACCGTACCAAGCTGGAGTGGTGAGTAAGTGAGTGGTGGTGCGGTGAAGGGATGTTGGTGGCGTCCTGCAAGTTCACAAGTTCACCCTGCAAGTGAGGAGCAGGCTGGTCCCCGAGGCGAAACCGGAGAAAGAAAGCGCTAATCCTGAACGGGAAGGCGGTCGACGGTGCTGCTTACGGGAGTCAGCAGCTAGCGCGCAATTGGTCAGACAGCGGCTCACCAAAGTGGGTCGTCTCTTTGGTGGCCCATGGTGGCCCATGGTGGCCCATGGTGGTCTCCAGAATGTGAGAGAGTATGGTGGCCCTTGGAAGCCCTTGGTGGCCCTTGGTGGCCCTTCCCCCTTCCCCTTCCCTTGATAGTCCTCTTTTTATCCCACCGCCGTGATCAGGACGTGGACGCCTGTCGCCGCGCTAAACCGCGCTGGCCGACCAGTTCCAGGGTCCGTGTGCCCACCCAGCCCTTGTCCGAGGCTTGTCGCCCGACGGGGGAAAGCGTAGCCCATGTCCGGGAGCGTTTGCTGTGGGCAGCTTCACAGTCTCTCAAAGAGGCAATATCAACTTCTCTCGTCCCTATAAGCTTCAGTTGGACATGTAGAATCGCCTCAACACCACTCCCAGTGCTCTGAATCGTTTGAAACGGCCCTCCAGCTGCCGGCGCGGCCCCTCTGCGTGCAGACACCTGGTCATTTCGCGGGCCAGCACGCCATTTAGTGGCCTTCGGCGACCCGATCAGCGATTCAGCGAAGCCAGGGTGGTGAGCTCACGTCCCCTCAAGCGCAGCCAACCGTCACGCTCGCGACCCCAGTCACCACACGGCAGGCCGTCCTGTCCGTCCTGTCCTGGGGCCTGTCCTGTCTGTCTCTTGCTGCTGGCATGGCATGGCATGCTGCGCTTCTGCTGCTGGTGCGCGCTGCTGCTGGTGCTGGTGCGGTGCTGGGCTGGGACTGACGGCGACTCGACTGGGACCGATGGGGCTTGGGACTGGGGCAGCGCAAATGCGGATTGGGGATTGGACATTGGACTTTTGGGAGTTGATGACTGACAGGACGGGGGAGCTGGGCAAGACAGGCCGAAGCCGAAGCAAGCAGAGCAGGTAGGTCGAGCGTGAAATGCGCGTGCAAGCGTGTGCAGGCGGTGGGCCAGCAGCAGCAGCGGTGCGGTGCACCTCTCTCACAGTAACTCCTTAGTCTCGTCTCTCGAGGTCGGTCTGGCACTGGCACTGGCACCAGAGAGTGTCCGCGTCCGCGTCCTGGGCCTTGACCTGTCCTGTCCTGACCTGTCCTGCGAGGTGCCAAAATAATACATGGCCTCCGCCCGTTTCACTTTTCCCAATCTCTCAATCGCTTTCCCCCTCTGAGACAGCTCTTCTCACACCTGCACCACACACAAGCTCTGCTGCCACTCACGTCGCCAGCAGCAGCACACACCACAGACCCAGACGCAAGACGCGACCTGGACCTGGCCCTCCCATCCAATAGCCAATCCCACCTCACCTCTGGCCCTCTCCCTCGGCCAAGCCCCCGCCCGCCCGTTTCTGCAACAAGCAACTTTCGAGCCTCTTTAAACCCTTTCGGCCCATTTCCTCCCTTCCCACTGCAACGGGCGCCCATCCATCCAAAAGCAAGCACTGATCTGTTCGGACGCGGTTTGGCTTCTCTGCGCAGTCCAGGCAGAGACAGACAAGTCAAGTCAAGACAAGACCAGTCAAGTCAAGTCAAGTCGAATCAAGAAAAGAGACGAGGCGAAAGCAACAGCCTTGACAGCCCTTCACGCCCTACCAGAAAGAGACTGGGAGATTTCCAGTCCAACAGAACCACCACCAAAATCACCAACCACTAACAGGTACGTACCTTTCTGCTCTGCCTTTACTCTATACTCTCGTTAAGCCCTACACGCATGCGCGCGCGCGCTTTCTCTCAGTCTCTCACTTTTTATTTTCCCCATCTCTCTCTCAGTCCAATTCAGTTTCCCTTCAGTCTCTATCTACCTACATGCATCCTACCTTTTTTTATCCCTCAAGCGACCGACATCCTGCCCGCTCCCTGCACAGTGCCCGCCCTGCCCTGCCCTACCCTTTTTCTCGCCTTTATTACCCTCCGCCCAACGACTCGCCGCCTTGCGCTGCTGGGTCCCCGGGCTGTCTCCTGGGGTTTTTACCACATAACCCTCCACCCCCAATCCCAATCCCAATCCACCCACCCCCATCCGCTCCCCAAATCCAATCGCAATCCCTCCCCCCTTGCCCCCTTTGAGCGGTAGCGTCTGGCTCTGTTCATTGTCAATTATTATTAGCCTGCCCGCCGCCGAGGATCCAAGCAAGACCCGGCACGCGCAGGCCAGCACCAGCCAGCACTAGCACCAGCACCAGCACCAGCACCAGAACCGCAGCAGCTCCTTTCCCGCCGCCAGTCGACCCGCTGTGTGTGACCGAGGCGACGGCCGCGCGCGCACACTCGCACTTGCACTTGGACTCGCACACAGCACAGACTGGCTCCCTCTCTTCCCCCCCGTTCTTTCTCCTCCCTCTTACCTGCCCCTTCCTTGCATTCTTTGCCTGCCACCCACCCCCGCCCACACCGCAAAGGGTTCAGGCAGAGCGCAGCCCTCTTTCCCCCCCCCCTCACCCCCTCCCACCCCCCCGACCTCTTAACTTGTCTCTTTTCATTCCAAGCGCGCCTGCTTTTCCTCTTTCATCCACCCCGATTTCTTTTGGGCCTAACCGCTCCCATACAGTTCGCTGCACCCACCTGTAACGAGCTGCCCTTCCACTCGTCGCCTGCGAACCTCCAAACAGGAAATCCCCACACAATCTACCCGGCCACAAGCAGTTAGGGCAAACAAAAAAGTCCAAACAACTCGTAACCAATCTCGACCGCGACGACAACCATGGCCTCTGAAATCACCGAGCACGACCAGAACGCGTCGCCGTCCGTCCACGACGACGGCAATGGCAACAATGGCGCCCTCGTTGCAGGCGACGCAAACCGCGGCACCAAGCGTCCGCGACCTGCCGCAGACGACGACGACGACGATGACGACAAGCCTGGCCGTGAGCGCAGGAAGATTGAGATCAAGTTCATCCAGGACAAGTCGCGAAGGCACATCACCTTCTCCAAGCGCAAGGCCGGTATCATGAAGAAGGTACGCACGTCGCACGCAGCCCGCGTCGCCTCGACTTGACGTTTGGCGCGCAACACACTGCATCCCAGTCTTAAACCTCCACAAGTCGCGATTTACCCGCGTCGCATGAGAAACATCGTCTCCAAAGCTGCGTTCCTCGCTAACTTGTTTGATTTCCCAGGCCTACGAATTATCCGTCCTCACCGGCACTCAGGTGCTGCTCCTCGTCGTCTCCGAAACCGGTCTTGTCTACACCTTTACCACCCCCAAGCTCCAGCCGCTCGTCACGAAGCCTGAGGGCAAAAACCTCATCCAGGTAAGTCATACTCTCATCGCGAAATGCCTCCAATCGACGCGTCTGACCTTTCCTAGGCCTGCTTGAACGCTCCCGAGCCCGCCAGCGGCGATGCTAACGGTGTCGACGCCGACAACCCAGTGGACTCGCCCGAGGACAACCACGCTCAGGTACCAGCTGGCCAGCCCCGCGGAATGCCCGGCAACCAAGGCATGGCTCCTCCATACATGACCCCAGAAGCCGCTCTGCAATACCAGTCATACCTCCAGCACCAGCAGGCATCGAATCAATACCCGGGAATGCCCCCGCAAGGAGGAATGCCCCGCCACCCCGGCCACCAGTATCCTCAGGATCAGAAACTAAGCTAAATGTAATACATACGAATGGATCCCGTCGCGATTTGCGTCGGTTTGGCGCGTCACCTCGGTCGGATATGGATACCCCCTCCTAATGGCGAAAAGTAATTGCAAATGGTGATGCTCCGCGGTAGATGTGGAGCTCTCACGTATGCGCGCTTCCACGTGCGCATGTGTGAAGAGTGACAGGAGCGGCATGGGACGATATGATGACGGGGGAGCTATGTTTTGAGTTGGCAGCCCTGGGGGGCCACAGTATGGGAACCGGGACGGTTGAACGTCTTTACGTGGATATTGGCGCGGTTGTTTTTTCGTATTGACTACCTACACACTTTTTCCAATCACTCTTCCTTTCCTCCAATCTTCCCCATCCTCGATATCGTGTCATCTTTAGTCCGAGTGTTGTTTGACGAAGTATCATGTATTTCAAACATTCCCCTCACGTTAGAAGTCCTACTTCATACAATACAATAATCCACAACATTTAAATTTGACATTGGGCATTTATTTGCATTGAACTAGTGCAATCGAGTTATATGTCGCATGATCCATGATGTTTTAGCCATCAAATGCATGTTTCACGCCTATTTGCAATTGTTGGATAATGCCATGGGGTCTCTCGATAGCTATACCCAGGTCAGGTTGAACGTATGTCGTGGACCTGACACACTATTGGGTATTTACAAATTCGCTGCGATGGGATGGGAAGGTGACTTGTTTGTTGAGATAGGGTTATGATGGGTTAGTAGGTTGGTAGGTTAGCATGTTGGTTGGATCTGTATACGATGACCGCTTATGTGTTGTGTTGGTAGGGGATTAGAATTTGTGCTCTGTTGTGTTGTGTTGTGTTGTGAGTGTTGGGTAGGTAAGGCCTGTGGGATTGGTGAAAGGAAGGGAAGGAGAAGGAGAAGGAGAAGACGTAGTAGTGGTTTTATATATTGAAAGAGCCGGGTTTTGGATAAGAAATTTGTGTTGTGTGTTTGATGAGTATATGTCTTTCTTGTGTGTGTGTGTATGTGTATGTGTATGTGTATGTGGTGATATTGCGGTTTGGGGATGTGTGAGGTAAAGTAGTGGGTTTGTGGGTCGTTTGGAAGTTATGGTTCGTTGGGGTTGGGGAGGGGTTTTGCGGGCTTTGGAGGTATGGGTCTGGCTTTGAGAGGGTGTGTTAATGGGTATTTGATGTGACGTTTGGGGATGGGGATGGACTGAATTGATTGTCGATATATTGATCACTTGCATTGTCTGAAGGTATATTCATAGGTTGTGTGTTTATGGCAGTATAGATGATATTAAGAAATGAGGATGTGTGATCGAAGATATCTGTGATTTGATACTTCGTGTGAGATGGATTAAGCTGGGATGGTGTGTGTTCTTTGCTTTTTTCAGTATGGATATTTTAGTTAATGATCTCATGTCTTCTTTGCGCTTGCATTTGATAGAGGTGAGGAGCTATAGTAAAGACGTTTGGAAGCGAGGTAGAGTTCGCTATGTGTAATCTTGACTCGAGTGTAAGTCATTTACTGCAGTTCTTTCACGATTTTTCCTCTTGTCCGGTCGCAATATCCAGAAGGGGTCATTGCTTGGGTGCGCTTCTAATGTTTTCCTAATACGGTAGACTATAATCGCAACTCACCAAGTGAAGGAAGTAGTTCCCACAATAAACAGCCGATGTTCACCTTCACTCTTTCAAATGATCATTTCAACACCTTCTCAATCACCCCACTAAAATCACAATCATGATGACCTCTGCCGTTTCGAGGGAGCGTCCGACAGCCATGTGACGCAGCATGCTGGTCCAGTGATCTCGAATAGATGTACGCTTGCCTCGTTTCCGCGAATAGGGTATGGCACAACGGCCAAGCCGATGTTTAGGGCAGCACATCATCGAACCAGCCTTACCATATTCTTAGGGTTCACTGGTTTGCGGATTCCGGCTCATCCAGGTACAAGAGTACCATGTACTCGGCCATGAAACAGGCATGAGCCGTCGCCGAGTACGACACTGGCAAGAAAGAAGTCGATCCCATATGCAGGTCTCGGTGAGGCTTCACAAGAGCAAATGACGTCGCAAGGAACAGTCGAGTCGTCGGTAACGCAGCCGGATAACCTATCCATGCCATATCAAAAGGTCGCATCGTCGCCTCTACGTTGCTTCCAGTCTGTAGACACAACATGGCGAAACCGAACCAGCGAAGTGGAAGGCGATATATCAGGGCGCTTCGCATGGCCAGGTACAGATAAGAAATAATTCGATCCGGGCAGAGTGTAACCGCACCTTGACCCGTTTGTATCACACAACACAGGGGGCGGTGCAGCCTTGAGGCACCTACCTGTGGCTGCCCGCATTTGAAATGTGCAGAGATACGCGGAGATATTACCAAAGACCTACAGGTGACTTCAGAGGCAGAGTAACAAGCGGGAGAAGATCCGTTGCAGTGCGTTCGAACAGCCCTACTATAGAGGGCGGCGAGTGCTCGGCAGATGATGGGGGTGGGGGATGCTTGCACCCTGGGTGGACTTTTCTTCCGTTTTCGGCTAGGAAATGGAGGATTTCTAAGAGTAGGTATTCATGAGTACAACATCACCGTTGAATCTTGGAGTCTGAATCGCCACTCTCACTATCCACGAGTCGTGTGCCCTCGATCGTGGGAGGGACGGGCACTGTGGCATGCGTTGGAGGGCATCGGGGTGGAATGGGTAGGGAAAGATGGCACTGACAGACACATATGCTGACGGCCAATGTGTGTTGATACAACATGATGCTGTGCAACTCTAGAATCGTCACATCTCGCCAGAGCCCTACCCCTCGCATGCGCAGGATTGCCCGCCAGATTGACCGTTCATGTCACCAGTAGAAAGCGAGATGCGCCCTGTGATGTATTTGGGATTGCGCCCTGCAGTTGATAGGCGGATGCCGTCCAGCTGGAAGGAGATGTATACCCTGGTCATTGGGAACATGAGCGGGAGCATTTGCGCGACACTTGTGCGTGGAGAAGGCCCCCTCGAATGAAACGTACATTGTCAATGTCAGCCATGATAGAACAATCAATGGCAATTCAGGGCAGATACAGAGGGGATAATGACGGCGACGGTTGGCTCGGGCCCTTGGAAGTGGGTGAGTGACTAGCTCGGTGGTTGTGCGAATCATGGGGATGCAATTGTGCAGAAGAAAAGGGCCGGAGTCTGCGCCAAAGCCCGTGGATCGCTGGATCGCTGCAAGACCAACGCCAGGCCCCATCTTCCCCCGTCTTTTTACTCCTCCACGACCCGCCTCCGCACTGGGGAACCGCTAGGCTGACGAGGTTGACTACATTGACTAACTAAACCATGCGTTTTGTTTCTGGTTCGGGGCAAGTCTACCCTGACGGCCACTTCTCTCCGCATCTCAATCAGATACACATGGCCTTCGAGGCGGAGGCATTGCCGAAGAGACATGATATATGTACTTGAGGCATTTTGGCCATGGGTGTATGAGATATCTCACCGCGATATTTCACTCGTCTACAACAAGGGCTCACCCAACGTCGTCCTCGCCGCGTTTGTGTCGCCATCTCATCCGCCAAACGTGCGCCTGCATCGAGCCCCGTATGGCTGGATATTGCTCCCGGTCATTCTGATTTGCCATCAACACATCTTATCTGCATCTCCAATTCACTCCGAGTTCGCTCTGTGACGGTAGATAATCTGTCGGCTTCCCCCTTCACACAGCTCTTTGCTATACCCTTCGTCGTTCTCGCCCCCTTGCGGCTGCATTCCTCCCCGCAAAACTTGGCATACCTACATACGCCTTGCTCTCTCGATTGCGGCCGCGAAGCTTTTCGCTAAGCTCAACTGCGTCACTAGCGCCTACGCTTTGGGAAGACCATTCACCAACCACCCCAACTCCTCCTCCTCCCAACTTCAACTCGACCATAGTGCAATTCGAACATCGCAAAAATGTCCGGAACCGATGCTGAGAAGGCCATGACGCCCGAGGCGTCTAGTGACATCGACAAGAAAAACCCCTCCTCGCTTGATCTCGATGCCATGAAGCTCGCAGAGATGGGCTACGTCCAAGACATGCAACGTAATTTCAGCGTTTGGTCAGTCCTTGGAGTCGGATTCTCTCTGACCAACTCTTGGTTTGGTGTTTCAGCTGGCCTGGCCACCGGTATCAACTCTGGCGGACCATTACTCTTCATGTACGGTCTCATTCTACTGGCCATCATGTCAGTAGGTGTCGGCGTATCCCTGAGCGAGCTGGCCAGCGCCTTTCCCAATGCCGGAGGACAGTACTTCTGGGCAAACGAACTGGCACCCAAGAAGTACGCCAACTTTGCGAGTTACTTGACCGGATGGTTTGCCTGGGCAGGAAGCATGTTCACTAGCGCCTCTGTAGCTCTGGCTATGGGAAGTGCACTGACAGGCTGCTACCAATTGTCGAATCCAGACTTGTAAGTAAATACAAACTCATTTACCAGAGCTCTATTATTCTCGAAGACGGAACCAATTTCCAAACTTCAACGTCGGATATCAGTCACTGACCTGCCCCTGATATGTAGCGAGATCAAGTCTTGGCACGTCTTCGTCGCCTACCAATGTTCCAATATCTTCTGTTTCATATTCAACTGCTACGGAAAGACACTGCCAACCGTCGCCAAAGTCACTCTGTGGACCTCGCTTATCTCATTTGCCGTTACCCTGATCGCGGTTCCAGCCGCAGCGCCAACCCACCAACATGCCAAGTTCGTTTTCGCAACATTTATCAACAACACCGGCTGGAAACAGAATGGAATAGCATTCATAGTCGGTCTAGTGAATGGAAACTGGGGTTTCGCGTGCCTTGACTGTGCCACTCACCTAGCTGAAGAGGTTCACAGGCCAGAAAAGATGATTCCAATCGCTATCATGGGAACCGTCGGCATCGGATTCGTGACGAGCTGGTTCTGGAGCATGGCAGTCTTCTTCTCCATTGTCGGAGACTTCCAAGACATTGTTGACACAACGACACTTGTCCCTGTCTTGGAACTATTCTACAAGGCGTTAAGGAATAAGGGGGGTGCCATCTTCCTCGAGGCCCTGATTATTGCAACCGGACTTGGATGTCTCGTTGCCAGCCACACATGGCAAAGCCGACTCTGCTGGAGCTTTGCACGTGATAGAGGACTACCAGGCCATAAATGGCTCGGCAAGGTGCACAAGAAGCTTGATGTACCTGTGTACGCACATCTAGCGAGCTGCGTTATCGTGGCCATCATTGGGTGTCTATACCTGGCTTCTGTGACCGCCTTCAACTCGTATGTACTTCCTTACCTCTGACATACCTCAATACTTACTAAAGGCGAAACAGAATGATCACAGCCTGTATCGTCCTCCTCTACATCTCCTACGCAATCCCAATAGCCTGCCTACTCTTCCGCGGCCGCTCATCCATCAAACCAGGCCCCTTCTGGCTCGGTCCCTTCGGTCTCGTCGCCAACATCGTCCTCCTAGCCTGGACCGTATTCACAGTCGTCATGTATTCCTTCCCCTTCACCATGCCCGTGGAACCAGACAATATGAACTACGTCTGCGCCGTGTACGGCGTCGTCACAGCCATCATGGCACTCGATTGGTTTGTCAGGGGTCGCAAGAGTTTCAGAGGTGTGGGTGAGAGGAAGAGTGATGTAGCGCATAGTCATCAAGATGGCGTGCTGCATGGTGCTATAATCGAGGGCGTGAATACGCATACTAGCACTGCGCCAATACTTCGATGATACAAGACTGCACCCACTGCATCTTGAATCATCCAAACCTCTCTACTTTCCGATGGTCCAACCGCCGGGTACCGAACCATCGTAAATCATGATCCCCCCCTCTGGCATGAGAAATCGAAGCCATTCTCAATGCCTTGACTCCTCCACTCCTCTCCTTCTTTCTTACCATCTCTATCTATCCATCTATCTATCAATGTCTATGTCTATGTTCATATATCTATATCATGCATAGTTTGCCGGCTTCCCTAGCTATCAATTATCGGAACAAGTCGGGATTGGGATCGGGATCTGAAGAAGGCGAAACAACAGGGCGACTCTGGATCTGGCGTCGATGTCCAAGGGCTATTACTATCACTAGATAGGATATACGGAACTGAGATATTTTCTCTTTTACTTTTTTTTTTCTAATTTCGAGAATGGAGCTTGGGGTTTGGGCGAGGGACTTGGACCAAGGACTTAGTTGGGGGGCGCATGATATCATAGCATTATTTTGTGTTTGAAATAAATTTAATTCTTTTTGTTTAAGGGGTCTGTGGTCTGGGGCGATGTGAGATTTGTGCTTGGGTGATGTATTGTAGTTGAATTGGAATTGAATGGAAGACTGAGAAGGGATTTATTGTGTGTTTTGTATCTGTGATGGTGCCTTGTGTTTGTGTGGATGTATATGAATATGTCTCATGGTTGGTTCATTGGTGTTAACTAAAATCTGTAGCTACGTTAAGCCAGCTATTTACATAACCATTTAAGCATTTCCTGCGACTGGCCGCCCTAGTCTCTCAAGGCCATTCGACTCCATTTTTCCCTCTAAGCGGAAGGGTTGGATCCTGTAGTATACATGTCTTCTTACAATCGAGATGTGTTCAGTCTGTTTAGGTAGCTGCATCATGCTTGCCTGTTCCATCAGGCTTCTGTCTATGCTGCCTAGGGCAGTCACTGTTCGGGCCATGAGACCTAGGACACACATCTTCGACGCGTCTGGCGTTTTTCCTGCTCTCGACTCTCTTGTTCCATTTCATTTCACGGCGCTTAGCTTGTCGCTCCCAACGCTCCTTGTTATCCTCACCATACTGTATAAGTTCTTCGCAGAATTTCTCATACGCCCCCGCCTTTCCCGTCGCTGTCCTATTAATAGTTCTCAAGAAAGAAGCCACAGAAGACCTATATTCTAGGCGAGGAAGGCTTCGCTCAAGATGAGCTACGAGTCCTGATATCCCGCTTTCATTCTTGATAACCTCTTGACTGAGCTTGTTGACGTGCATGAGGTATTCGCGAAGAGAGTTGAAGTCCTGGAATTTGATCTTGTCTAGCTCCTGCTGGAGTTCCGCATCGAGGGGCACGATAGGCTCGGGCTTGTAGGTTTTTTCGAGCGCGGTCCAGAAAACGTGTGGGTCGTTTTGGACATGTGATTCGATCTTCCTGACAACCCATCCAAAGGTGAAGCCTTTGACTGCGGCTTCAAGAAAAGCCATGGCTAGACGAGCGCGCTTGTCGTATTCTTCATACTCTTTGAGGTGAAGCTTGTAGGCATCAATACCGCCGCTGTTTGGGACCATCTCTAGCTCCGGAGTGATGTACTTAGACATGTCCGGCTTGGGAATCACTTCCACATCTCCTTGGTATAGATCCCAGACTCCATTGACACGAGCAATGGGTTCGAACTGTTTGAGCCAGGATGTATAGTCGCGGCGACCGACGAGCTGGCCGAAATCTTTTCCGAGCTGGCTCGTAACATCGGGAATCGGGGTCATTGTGAAGCAGTTGAAACTGTCAGGCGTGACGGAAAAGTCCTTCCTGCGCGATGATTGGTTGTTGTTCAATCAGTGCCGTTGAGGCGATCCAGTCACCGTGGCGACCGGACTGAGAAAGTAGCTGGTTTTGCTCAGAAGAGCGCAACCAAGGGCTTCACGACCTGTCTGACAGCTTTAAGGGAGGAAAAGCGAATTCGATTGTTAGTTGTTGGCTACCTGGGGGCGTAGGGAATATATACCCATGCCAAGAGTGCACGTGAATGTCACATTGTCAAATCACGTGATGCTTCGACAGAGGTGAAGGCATGTCAACTTCACTCCGTCGGTTTATTTCCAGTTCTAATCCTTTGGTTTCGTGCGTGAGTAATAGTAAGTATGTTAGACGTCTACATAGTCGAGGATTAAAAGAAACAACATACATGTCTTTATTTTACTTACCATAGCCATACCATATATTAAGCGCTGGATGGGAATAGTTTATCTTTACTAATATTGAATTACTATATACTTAGGGTATGTATGGACATCTAGAGTAGTGGTGATTTGAATGCATACTCCAACATCATATGATATAGTGCGGTGTTTTCTGATCATTGATATTTTGTTCTAGATCTAGTACTTATAAGATTTCCTTTTAATTTCTAATTTTTCTAGTAGGGAAGTATATAGAAGAATGGTAGAATCTAGAGGTGAAGAATAAGTTTTTAAGGGGTTTGAGACTTAGTGGTATGGCGAGTAAAAGGGACTTCAATTAAGACTTGATGATGATTTAGCCGCTGTTTTAGGTGGCCTGCCCGGTGGTCAAATATCAGTCAGGCAGTGGTCAATTAACACTTGCTAAGTGGAAGGGGATGATGCTATAGTATACATGTTTCTTTCAAAGGAGATCTAATTATTCGGTCTATTTAGCTAGCTAGCGCTAGTGTTCTACGCTGAGGTTGTATGCTGCACTGCATACGAAAGAAACTGTTTGGCCCCCATGATATCTATAACTTAGGCTACGATGCGTGGAAGATCCTCGCCATACTTGCCATTGTTGCCTCTCTTTGTTCTTGTTGTTCCGATTTACTTCACGGCGTAGTGCCGTACACAATTTGCCGCAGATATATTCTTTTTTCGGAAGGTCTCGAGAATAATATGAGCCACAAGTTGTGGTACCCTACTACCGTCCTTGATAACCTCTTTATAGATCTTGATACCATGTCTTTTCGACGGGGGCGGGTTTAGGGGCGGGTTTGCAGACGTTTTCGATTGCGGTCCAGAGAAGGTGTGGGTCGTTTTTGACATCTGGTCCGTTGTCTTGCTCAGCCTCCCAGAGGATGTGGTGGTCGACAGCGCCGCGAAGAAGAAACATGGCTAGACGAGCGCGCCTATCATATTCGCGATACTCCTCGAGGAGTAATTTATAGAGAGCGATACTGTTGCTGTCTGGGGCGCTCTCTGAGACGTATTTAGACCTGTCCGGCTTGGGGACTACTTCCTCATCTCCTTGATACATATCCCAAACTCCATTGACATGAGCCAAGGGTCCGAAATAGTTGAGCCACTGTTCATATATTCCAGGACAGTTGAGCCGGGGGAAATGTCTTCCGAGCAGTTTCCTGACATTGGGAATCGCGGACATTGTGCCGTAGTGGCGATTGTTTGAGCGATTGTTTGAGCGATTGTGAGGTGTACCGACGGAGCTGTTCCTGGCGAGGGTTGGTGGTTGTTTAATCAATCGCTATTGGGGTGATCCAGTCACCGTGGTGAACAGGTCGAGAGAGAAATGTAAGATATAGCTGGTTTTGCTCAGAAGGGCGCAACCGAGAGCTTCGCAAAGTTGTTGGACGGTTCCGAGAGAGGAAGGGTGTGTTTGCTGGCTACCCGGGGGCGGGGGGAATTAATTATATACGTATGCCAGGTGTGTGCGTGACTGGCGCATTGTCGGGTTACGTGTTGCGTCGAACGCGAGGTGAAGGTGTGTACGTCAAATTCACCATCGTCGCTTTATTTGTTCTGAACCTTTTCTTTCGTGAGTGAGTAATAATAAGTATACAATGGATATGAACGTCTACATAGTCGAGGATTAAAGGACAATAATGTACATATCTCATTCTCACATATTGAGCTAGTTATTGAGTATCTTAATCTTCGAAAATATGCGTGCGAAGTAGATCATAGATAGGGCGATGCAGGAATTGATTTAGGGTGGTGCGCGAATTAGTGCACCTGTCTTAGGGATGAATGGGTATAATCGTGGTTGAGATAATTAGATAATGATGGGACGCGTGAGTAAGAGGATGTGGCGATGAATTACAATGTAGTGCCAGTTTGAATTGCGTAGGTATTATTTTGATTATATATGATCATGACTGCTGAGCCTTGATACGATAAAAGGTAAAATACAGAACTATGTAATTGTACAGCGTACGCGGCGATGAGCATTCGATGATAGAAAAGTGATGGGGTATCTTTGTTGATGCTCTGGGTTGTGTCAAGGAAAGAGGCTACAATGATTATACAAGCCGATGATGTTGTAAAGCAAGTTGGGGGAAATTCAAGTTTTGGAGCTCCCCTGCGTAGGCCCATATAGGTATTGAGTCGAGCCATGAATGTAGCTTCGATCACCCTCTCCTGTAATTAGTCTTTTTGCTTACTCCCTTCCACATGGGCGGTTGTTTCTCAGAGCCATTCCACATGGCCGAAACTTCACCATACAGACTATTGGGTTCATTCGCAATTCCTGGATAATCGACATGCCCATGGTCATCGGGCATCCATCCGCCTTTCTCGTCCCATCCGATCCGAGGTTTCTGCTCAGTTGGGACCTCGTTTTCATCATCGCTTTCAAAGCCGCACCCACAGGCGCAACCAACAACGCAATCTCCATCTTCCCACGTAAGTCTTAGATCTTCCTCTCCATCTCCTTCCATACAGCTGAAATGCGCGACATGTCCGCAGCTTGGACATAGATAAAAGCGTCCATTGACTCTTATCCAACAGATACTACAACTGTAAATTGGCTCTTTCTTACTGTCCTTTCTAGAAGCTCCTGCGAGAGATGATTTTCCAGAGATGTTCGAATGGGTACGAGATAGGGTTGGCCTTGCTTTGAGCCTGCTTTCTATACCACTATCTACGCCGACGCCTTCATCTCCTTCTTTTGCTTGAGCGGGGATGCTGAGGCGAAGGTACTGCTCAGACGAAATGAAAACGTCGGCGGGTGGTGCGAGGATATCTGGTTCGAAGGACTTGCCTGGCATGAACTCGGTTGCCTCCGGGTTGAAGGAGAAGTGGCGTGGGGACGAAGTTGGAGACCGCCGAAATTGCGCAAATGGGGGCGGTGCAAGCGTGGAGGTCCTCGACAAGGGCGCAGATGTTTGGCCGGAGTTCTGCTCAGAGAGTCGTTAGCTTGAGTCTCAAAAGTGGGATTTGTCGGGCAACATTTTGCCATTCTGTGTCAACGTGCGAAGGGAAGGTCGACGAGGATGATAAAACAGTCATGTAATAAACACTCACATTTTCGCCAGTATCGGACCTCAATGCCAGATGCACGGAGCCGGCTTTGGATCCACCTCTGGATTGGCTGGGTGGGAAATATGATATTAGTCCATTGAACTTTAGGACCTCTGCCCGTTTGCTGGTCAAACACCAGCAGCCGAGCATCTCGGCGTACTGCTCCCTCCATGCCCTGTAGAGCCATTCTTTTCCGGTGTCTAGCAGTGGCGCGCTTACACAGGCCTCATCATCGAACCTGTCTTGGTTTTTCAAAGTAACCCTGATGTTACTTCCTTCGTCTTCATCACCATTTCTGGGTGTCAATGGCGCGGTGTATTCCGAGGCTCCATCCTGAATGAACCCGGTATCACCATATTCTGAATCTGAATCGGAGTAATAATCGACATTGATTCGATCCGCTTGACCAAAGCTCGCACGTTTACCTTGTTTATTACGAGACGAGCTTATATTTCGTTCATGACTTCCGCTGCTGTAGAACGTTGTAGTACCCCAGGTCACGCCACTGGTTGGTGCTGATGTCGAAAGGTCAGCTTCAATGCGACTTTTGACTGGTGGTGACGATGATGCTACGTTTGCGAATGGGCGTGACAAGGAAGCTATTGCACTAGCAAAGTTCGCAGTGGAGGACCTTTTAGCCACATGTGACTGCTCGGGGGAGCTGGAGAAAGGGGTGTGACTGGTCATCGATCGTAGGGTTGGAGCGCGCGACACATTTGGCGGAGTGTTCCCAGTAGAATAGGGCGTCACTGGTTCAGATGGTAGAGTGTCACTTCCCCAAGGTCCGTTCGACGAGCCATGAGATCCATAGGTGTCGAGATTTCGGGTAAGTCGATGCCACCCAAATTCATTAACAGGAGTGGCGTATCGTGAGTGAGAGGGTGTTGAAGGTATGGAAATGGTGGGCTTGAAGAGACTCCATGCCGCTTCGGCAGATGAGAAGTAGTCCAGCGAGAAGGCGGGGGCCTCCATCGACATTGGAAGGTTTGACTGTCTCATTTTTGCCATGGCATTTGTAACTCCTTCCCGAGCGGCAGGTTCGGAGAACACACAGGATAGCATAGCCAGCATCTGCGTATCAGCTGCATTCTCGAAGTGCTCAAATAACGCAGGGATGAGCCAAGACCTGACTGAGTGATACCCCCATTTGATCCTGCCCTTCAGCTTTGGGTTCGTGACTGTATCCGCCTCGTCGAATTGGAGATCCAGACCACTATCCTTCCGCTTTATTCTTACGAGTGCCCTACGTGCGAGCACTAGAACTTGCTCCCTTCTGTGTTGCTGGGGAAGTATGTCCAAGGGGACTTGGTTCTTCAGAATCAGCTTGCACAGGTGCCAAATGTCTGCCAAATCTTGAAAGCCATACTTCATTGCAACGTCGGCATTGTGAGCACATACACTGGGACCATCACCAAAGATCCAATATTCTTCAGCTAAGCAACGCTTGCTTGGAATTAGATCTTCCACCGAAGAAGCCAGGATTGATACCAGAGATTTAGATTTATTGACCTTTGAAGCCCCGGTAGATGATGGATGGGACGCCTTGGGCTGAAAACGGACTGTTGGCTTTTGCCAGGCTAATGGAGGTTGGAATCGGCCAGGAGGTGCATCTGCCTCATCTTCGGAACCAGAAGATGAGGGCGAGGATGAAGAGTTCCAGGAGACAAGTGAAGATGAAGGTGATTCTGATCCAGGACTTTCGGTTGTGACCAAGCGGCCAAATGTCTCAAAAATTTCATCTTTAGTTGGACCTTGGCGGTGAAACCTTGACAGGCGTATGGGAGTATTGCCTAGTGCAAGTGATGGTGCGGCGGGAGGTAACCGTGCCATCACCAAAGCTCCATTGGCCGAGAACCGGACGGTGCAAGATACGGGGAGGGGGATGTTGGCGTTTGATAGAGAGGAATGCATCACGTCCGCGTCAGTGCCTTCGTCTGCGTCATCGTCACTGGAACTCTCGCCAGCAATTGATTCTGCTAGATTTGGCATCTCGCCTCCGTTATCGACTTCCTCTGGCTCGTCAGCCCCACCTACAACGACCAGACTGTCTTCTAGACTACGTTCGCCTAGGGCATAGCAAATCACAGCTCCGAGAGCCTCCCGACCTTGACTCGAGTAGTGGTCAGCAATGCGCTGAACATCGTCTTTTAGCTTAGAGAACGTGGCCTCATCAATGACAGCTGTGGTCTTCTCGAACTCTACATGTAAAGGATTCAACTGGCGAAAATACCCGTCATCTTCGTCATGGATTTCTGAGACTCTGGGGTAATCTGCTGGGAACTTGATATTCATCCGCAGAAAGGCTAGTTTGTTATCCGCTTTTCTGTCTTGCGAAAAGTCTTCTGCACCCCATGGGCCATTAAAGGAGACTGTGATCGAACGATTCTCAACGCTAACATCCTCGAACGTAACTCTGGAGTACTGCTTGCCAACTACCATGATCTCAGTCGCTAGATCACTGCGAGCGCCTTTTCGCGGATGTTGATCGTCCGGAGCATCAACTTCCTTGGCTTTGCGATCTGCATCGTGATGACCTTCGCGAACTTGAACGCCGCCAATCCACTTGATTTGATTAACCACGCGTCGAGGGACATTGCGACCAACGCGCGCCGCAGTCATTGTCGTACGCTCTGGGCCTCCTTGGATGATGGCGGATTGTGGAATGTCTGTGAGATTGAACTGTTGCAAGAGGGAACTTAGATTACCCCTCTGTTGGGATTGGTCGCTGACCTTTCGCGAAGAAGGCTCAGTTTGATGAGATGGATCTCTGTAGGTAACGTATTTCGCACCCTTTCGCGTATTGCTCGGTCTCTCTACAACCTTTGCGCCCTTGTGAAAGCCTACAGTCTTTGATAGGAGGCTGGGTGGAATACCATGCAGATAGAGATAACGGTCTGAGCCCCACGATACAAGCTGGAACTCCCGGTAATCTAGATCATCCTCAACTGAGCCACGAGAACGCCAAAGAAATTCCTTGACATTTGAGCCATCCTTGTGAGCTTGAAACGAATAGGCAGGCTTGGTGACTGACGTGCCGTCGTCTGATTCGTCAGCTTGATGAGTGTACAAATCGAGAGACGCGTTGCCACGTTTAGACATTACGAGAATACCATTCGGAAATGGTGTATGGCGGGCTCGCCAGACAGGGTATTGAGTACGAATGACGCGACTAGGACGTTGGAGGTCGCTGCCCTTCCCCACCATGTCCCATAGCTTGACAGTCTTGTCCAGTGAACATGTGAGAATCCTAGAAGGGTCAGAGCGATGCCAGTCTATACCGTATATTTTGGTTTCGTGAGCAGCAATGGTGGTCATTGGCCTCGCACCGAATCGCTGATCCCAGACACGTAGAAACCTGTCGTGGGACGAAGCAATGATATTTTGGTCTTTACGGTTCCATTTGACCTGTGTTGCGCCGGCCTGAAAATCGGCCCATTTGATAATTGGATCCTGATTGATGGCCTGGAATTTATGGGTAAGCTTCTTAGGAGAGCGTAGATCCCAGGTCATTACAAAGCTATCCACTGCACATGTGGCTAGCAAGTCCGGATTGTGAGCTGAAAAGTTAATATCAGTAATAGTGCGGCTATGAGCATGAAGAGTGTGCTCGATAGGTGCCTTGGAGGTACTATCGGCCATGCTCAGGTTGTAGATGAGACCCTTTTGGTTGCAGGTAGAGGCAATCCAGTCAGCCCGGTCGGCAAATGGACTCCATTGAACATCTGCGACTTCCCAGGAAGAACGATGGATTATGTGTCTCGGCGGAGAATAGGGCATATCCAGATCGATGATTGTCAGCCCATGCCGACTGATGCCGTTAGTGATGTTTGAGGATGTGAATATGACATGACTTACTCGGCGAGTACTACGTCTCTGCCACTGGGGGACATGGAGGCAGCGCCCATGTCCTCGGCCACGTGAATGGAGACATTCTTGTGGAATGTGCTGCTCTCGAATGGGGACTTTGGATCGTTGGAACGCTCCGTGGAAGCCATGGCGTCTGCATCGGCGCGGGACGCCTCCGCCAGCTCTTATCCAAACGTGAAGTTGGCCGTGATGGAGGATTGAATGAAAGTGAGAGAGGGAGATGAAGCCAAAGTCACGCGGAGCGCTAGGCTGTTCCGTGCTAGGGAAAGAGATATGCCAAGCCAGGCGTTCCCTCTTGATGAGGAGAATTGGAGCTCGCTGGGGGTGGATAGGTTGCTTGATATGTCCACTTCAAGTGTGGTGATTTTAGCTAAAAGAGCTCACCCTGGCCCTTTCAGCAGATTCACCTGCAGTTTCTGGGGGCCGGGGAGATGCTCTACCGCTGACGGTGAGGCTGGATTGGTGAAGTTTGGTGGTGGTTGGACGTCGTCGCAGTCGGGAGACAGCGGGACACGGGACACGGGACACGGGACACGGGACACGGGACACGGGACATGGCCGGGGGACAGCGGGGCGGAAAGAGAAGACGCTCAGCGCTGGACGGAGGACGTCAGCCACCCTCACCAATCAACAGCCCTATCAAATTCTGGCCCACCACCGTCCTGTCCTTTAGTCACTGCCCTCGTCGCCTTGCACCACCCTTTCATTCATTCTTCCCTTTGACCTCCTTCGCCCCCTTCGCCTACCTTGTAGAGAACGGCCGCCCTCTTCTTCCCTCCAAGTCATATCACCCACCTTGCTCCCACGCGCAACTTCCCTCCCAACCCAATAGCCACCCCCACCAACCATCCCACATTGTCTGGCTCAGCCTTAAACTTTTGTTGCTTGCCCGTTGCTGCCCCAAGTCGCGACTATTTGACTTGCACTCTCACACATACCAAACACCATGGCGGCGCTCCCCAAGCGTATCATCAAGGAGACGGAGCGTCTAATGGCCGAGCCGTGAGTTCTTCCGAGCCTTTGGGTCCTGCACCCTCCCGTCAGGTTACATGCAGGAACAAGCTGATCAACATGCCGATACAGAGTCCCGGGTATCAGCGCCGTTCCTCACGAGGACAATCTCCGCTACTTCGACGTTCAGATCCACGGCCCTTCTCAGTCCCCTTATGAAGGTTTGTAGAATCTTCTACGCGAACCGTAGCCCGTATCGCATACTGATTGCTCCGCGTGAAACAGGGGGAATCTTCAAGCTCGAACTCTTCCTTCCAGACGACTACCCCATGACCCCGCCCAAGATTCGATTCTTGACCAAGATATACCATCCCAACATTGACAGGCTTGGGCGCATTTGCTTGGACGTGTTGAAAGGTACATACATCACCCCTGGTTTACCAAGTAGGCGCTAATAGTGTCAGGCAACTGGTCCCCGGCTCTACAGATTCGAACCATTCTCCTCTCCATTCAAGCCCTCTTGGGCGCCCCGAATCCCGACGACCCGCTAGCCAACGACGTTGCGCAGAGTTGGAAGGAGGACGAGAAGGCAGCCATCGAGACTGCTCGCCAGTGGACTCAGCAATACGCAAATCCCTAGACCAGTCATACATAATATGGTAGGTTCGGTGCACTCGTGTACACATACTTCTATATTCGTGTGAATCAGAAGCCCAGCAGCCTTGGTACAGAATAATGATGCAAACGGAAACGACATCTCTCATAGACACATGCATACAAGCAGGACTTGGATTGGAAGACATTAGGAATACGGAGGACAGTATAGGCTGCTGTGGGATTATGGGGTCTTGAGCGAGGGCTGAGGCGCGGGATATTTTAAGACCCAGCTGGAGAAGAGACAGATCTTATATCACTCTCAATCAAAGAATCTTTCCCCAACCAATCAGCCCTATAGCGTCTTCGAAAGTATAAAAAGTATGCGTATTTCATCTGGCGAACTAGACTCTAGGAGTAGATCTCTGGCACGAGCAACCCCATAGGTATCAATGGCGGTTAAGGTTGACTACACAGATCGGGTCACGAAAGAGTGCTTCCGACAAGTAGAAGCAGACGCCCTGCCAAACCTTCATTCTGACAATGCATGTCGTCTCAGAAAGAGAGAGCGATACGGCTGTGAGTGTGCTGTCTAACAACCAGAAGAAGCGTGCCATTCCCCAATGATGGATACTAGACGCTAGGTTAGTCAAGCATCAATATCATCTCAAGAGCTTTCTCCCTATAACGCACCTCAAGTTTAACAAAGCTGACGTAGTGTAGACCCTCAACATCTCCAATTCACCTGGCACAATAATTCTTCAATCCGCCGGATTCCTAAGAAATGTGATCAAGTCAGTTACTTTTCGTTTCTCTTAACCCCAAATTGAGCCGACGTGAAGGTATTTGCTTAGTAGTAACCAATGGCTCAGACATGTAGTGGATTTTTTCGCACATTGAGCCCGCCGTGCCGAAGCCGTGGTCTCTAAGTACGCAGTATCTGTTGGCGCTTACGCGCCTGTCATCATCGCCGAGGGAGGTGAGGGAATGAGGAAAAGAGCGGCGGCTTACGGTTAGATGGGTTGGGAACCTCATGAGATAAAAGAGGAGGGTTAGTTGGGCGGGATGGTAGTGTGTTGATCTTGCTTGTGGGCTAGGTGGTGGAGGTTAGGTTGTCCGAGTGTGAAGTATCTGACAGCATTGTGCACGGAACTGAACGCGCCTTGCCATCATTGCCTGTTCGTGGACTTGACCTGGATACCGAGTATTGAAGTGGGTGCATATGATCATCCTGCATTGCAAGTGTATTACTTGGTGAGTTTGCAATCCCTATTACTCGGCGATCGGGCTGGTGGTATTATCGCGAGGCTAATTTGTTTGGAACAGGCGGTGTGCGGCTGAGGTTCGAGACACATTCAGAAGTAGCCTTGATATTGTCGCTGAAGACTCTGAAGGCCGGTCACTTTCAACAAGTCAGTATAAGAGGAGCGAGTCATTGTCTAGCTTCGCCTTGGCCGAACGTACCAAAAACATCACCGATAAGAAATCAGTAAAGCCAGACTCAGACATTTTGAAAAGAGTGGGAAGGAGCGTGCTAACATTGTTAGGGTCTTGAGTGTGAGTCTGCTGAAGGTTCTCTCACCTAGACAACTGTGCGACTGAGTGGACGTGAGTGACAGTCGCTTTCGGTCAAAGAGCCGGGAATTTTCCGCAGGTGATGGAGGCGGCATTTCAAGCGGCGACTAGTCTTACCCTTGAGGAATCCCTATCAAATCTGGATGGAGGCGCCTCTGGTCGGCGATGTCAAATCTGACTGTGCGCCTTCCGCTGTCTTCGCGAAGCTCAACGAAGCTCAGAGGCAAAGGAGAACGAAGCCCACTCGGTTCATCACGCACTGAAGGTGTCGATATCTCTCGAACCGAGTCAAAGCATTGTAAGTTTGCATTTGTCATGGTGGCTTGTCGCGCTGCTGCTGTTTGAGGGAGTCGACAAAACGTATACGGCTTCTGCCTTGAGTTCCTTCGCTGAGGGGAAGGGTGTCGCTGAAAGAAAATTCGTATCAGGTCGATGTAGCTGTCAAGTACAACCGTTTGAAGGTTCCGATGCAAATAAATAATGATAGGTTGTGTGTGGGTAGAGAAGCAGAGGCGACGAGGATACCTACAACTTATGACGACCGCTTAGCTGAAGGCTTGGCACCTAGTCTGCGTATATTGAAAACACCACCAATGGTTGTTTTACATAAACCTTTGCACCAGCAATCTGAAAGAGCATGGGATTCGTAAATGGAGTCGGTGTGGGATCTGTTTTGACCAGGAAAATACGTGGGGCGCACTGTAGCAGTGGGTGGCGGACTGGTTGTGTGCGCGCATAACACAGTGCGAGAACGCGGCGACAATAACAACAACAATAACAGTGAAAGTCGGAGAGCACCCTCTATATAAACACGACACCGCCCCTTTCGTCTGTTTTGGTTTCTTCCCTTTCTAACCTTTCGCAACACACTCGCTACTTTCCACGCTTCGGCCAGCGTTTCTCGGTGACTGAGAACAAAATATCAGAATCTTTCCACCTGGGTTTCCACCTGTTGGCTTGTTGGGGGTCTTGCTACCTTCAACATCCAGGAACGCTCTGCGTGCGAATATCTTTGCATGACCTGGACCAGCGCCCTCACCTTCCCCTACTGAACAGTGCATGTGGAATCTGAACAGCATTATTAGTCCTCGATACGATATATTGCTAACAATCCACAAGCCAACAAGGGATATATTCTTAAAACACCACGTTAGCATAGTCTATTCTCCCTCATATCTGGTAAGAGAGCAAGCCTAGTTATTGAGGGCGTAGATTACTTACCAGCCTCAGAGCAACCGGACGTCCAATTTTCAGTCCCAACCTACAACAACTCCTGTGTCACCCCAAAATGGCCAACCCAAGGTCATTCTTCTCCCTAAACCGCCCAAAGAAACCTTACCCACTACATCTACGAGCGCACAGCGCACCACCACAATGCCACTACGTGGAACAAGCTCAGGAACCAACACAACCTCCTCACGACGAATACAACCAAGAGCCAGCACAACCTGCTCTACCTAGAACGCCGGAGCCAGGACCAGCTCCCGATCTCGATGAGGTGTTCCGAAAGGTCGAGAGGGACCTATTCGACTCTCGATGCCGCAAGAAGTGGGTAGCAATGGGGCGTGGTATGCAGGAACTTGAGCATTCGTTGGCTACCATCCGGCTTACAGATGAGGAGAAGAAAGCTATGGAAGGCGAGGAACTTAAGAAGCCAGAGGGCAAGTGATTCAATGGAGGGTATGAATTCGCTGTACGTGATGGTCGGTTGAGGAATGAATTGCAGCATGTGTTGTAACAAAGGATGGAGTATTGTTGTTCAGTTGGGCAAAACTCTTCCATTTATATCACGACTGACGATTGACATGACACGACATTCATCCAAGTCTAGGTACCATGAAGGCATGATGATAGTAATCAATAAAAACAATGTCTCCTTTGACTTTTATCTTACTTGCGATTGACTACGAACAAATTGGGTATCAGACTAATGGATTGACGACGTTGGAACAGCAGGCATACCTAAGCTACCTTCTCTGCTCGTCAACGATTATACTCCAGTCACGTTGGACATTGATACCGCCTTTGTCCCCCATTCCCCTACTCCCCCTGGAGCTTTTGTCTGTGTCCGTGCTGATTCGCGCAACGTCCACTCCGATATCAGTTTTCCTCTTTACCCCATCACTCGTGTTCGTCAACTGAAACTCTTCTTCGTCAATCCTGGTCTCTCCAGCGAGGGTGGAGAAAAGTCCACCAGTAGACCCCTTCTTCCTCCCCCCTTTTCTCGAACCCTCACTTTGCTTCTGATAACTGCCAAAGTCCCTACTCGGCCCAGGAGACTGCGCAGTAGATCCTTTGGAGTTCGTAAAAGAAAACAGTCGGTTCAGGCCAAGGAATGCCATGGCAGGTTTCAGACTCGGTAAGCAGGCGCAAGTGAGGCCAATGTTGATTTCAACAATAGACCAGACGATGACTTCGCGGAAGTTGTAGGTTACATCTGCCGATGCGGCGATGGGGATGTTGAGGAAGATGGATAGGCGGACAACGGAGACGATGGCCACGAAAATACCAAGGAGGAACATGCCGGCAAGAATGATTCGCTGCGCGATTGGAGCATGTAGACGCCATACGTATGGAATTGGCATGACTACGAGCAGAAAGTCCGTGATGACATTGGGAGTGGCGCCGCCGATGTAAATGGATTTGATCGGTAGGCATTTGGCGTCGGTGATAGTGACGTCCCATTGGGCTTTGATGGGATTGCAGGCGAAGACAACAAGACAGACCTGGAGACTGTTAAACAAAACTTTCCCAAAGAAGAAGGCGTATTTACCAAAGCAATGAGCCATCCAGATACAATCAAAGTAACAATGATGAGTGGAATCCGCGCTGCGACCGAGAAAAGTCTCCAATAGAACGCTAGTATGGAGAACTTGATCACGGCCAGGACAATGACATATAGTAGCTGTGCCACGAACACATATTTGAGGAATGTGATGACTTCTGGAATCCCTCCCTCAAGATCGAGGACGTGATAACCCAAAGATTTTCGCATGCCTTTCCACTACGTTAGCATATTCATTGAACTAAGGGGAGAAAGACATACCAAGCAGGCACACCCAAAAGAACCCGTTCGCAAGTACCAGAGACACTACAGTCAACGCATCATCCAACCCAATGTTCTTCCAGCCACCAGCCCTCTTCCGACTCCAGAGCTTCATAGGCACAAGGACCATAACAAGAATGTAAGTCGAAATGGCAGCGCCATCGAGGCGGAGCCGAAAAGCGTCGATACTCTCCTCTGTAGTAGTCGACATGATGATCGAATTCACACGACCGAACAACACAAGAAACCCTCAAAGTCAAAAGATACGACAAGAAGCAAAAGCAGAAGGAACGGTAGTGTGCTTCCGAGGGAATGACGAGACACGAGGCTACCGACCTGTTAAGATACATATAACCCGACACGAGTCCCCGCGGGTGGGAGCACCACAGACCACCGTTTCAGGAGACAAGCAAAAGTTCTCTTCGCGTAAATCTCTCCGAGGATATGGTACGAAGGATGTTGCCCTGCCGTTCCGCGAGGCTGCCTCCTTGCACGGCCCCTGGGGAAACCGACCCGGCTCCTTGTTCTGGAAATGTGACATGCTCATCGGGCATTTGCATGCGCATAGCGACAGGGTCTGCGGAGGCTTCTGGCTAGTCGCCGTTTTTTAATAGGCTTGGAGATCAGTTGGGAAACTCTCACCGCTTGTGAGATTGTAGGGGGATTCCTGGTGACAGTGAGGGGAAGATCTGACATATAACATGGTAACCAGCATGGGATGCTTTGCCCGTGATGAACGGTTCTTGGATCTTGGAAGACTCGTCGGTGATGCCTTGTTCATCCCTCATGGCTGGATAATGGCCACGAAGATCTTCGGAAAGCGGACTCAGCCCCTTCTTGGAAGCTGAAGGGTCAGGCTGGGCAAAGTGAACCCTCATGTCGATCAGAGGCCCAATGAATTTGGATGTGAGCCGTTTGAGATGTGCCTATGGCAGCGGTGACTAGTGTGCCACCAAAACACCTAGGAGACTTAACAAAGGGTGCTGATAATGCGAGGCTAGAGTTTACCCTCCCGTTAAAGGATTCCATAAACTATGCCCTAAACCAGGTTAGTAAGAGGTTGCATTCAGTCGCACTGGCCTTCACTGTAGCGCTCCATAATACTCGAATTCTAGGCGCATGTAGATCGTGTTTCTGCGCCCCAGCAACCACTGAGCTGCAATACCGGAGAAAAGGGAGCGTTCTACTCCGAATTCAGGCCACCAAAGGCGAAGAATCTGTATCTTGAAGCCTTCGACTGTAATATTACAAGAGAAGGTTAATCATGGTATCTTTTCAAATGCTCCTACTCTACACAGGGAATGTCATCAGTAACCTTTGATATTGGGTCCTTGTGTCAGTGAAGCTACTGTTTACCAACCTCTCGTCTTTCCCGTCCTTTGAAGATGTCCTTGACTTCGTCTTGGTGGCGTCTTTCTCGTGCGATGATGGTGGACTGACACTGGGCGTTAGTTCACACTATACAGGGATACCAATACCAGGCGGCCCAACGGCGGCTAAGAAGCGTTAGTGACGGCAGATCTTTACCATGTGTAGGAGCTGCTGTACCTAACCCTGCAGGAACGGTCCGTCGGCTCCATACCGCGGCCTACGGTTACTCGTCGACCACTAGATTATCGTCTCCTTTGCCTTTTGGGGACCACGTACCCTCGGCAATATCTCCGCCCCGTTCTTTACATGTTCATTGATTGACGCCAGCCCCGCGGAGTGGATGATCAGAAGGAGGAACCGAACGAGAGCCGAGTTCGCTTCTGGTGTAAGACGGGGTTTCTACAAAACAAAATACACGTCTCCATGATTTTTCGCGTAAGGATATCAACCCCACCAGATACCACTTATCCCCTACTCGGTACTCCGTACACAAGAATGCCCAGCAACAAATTGAAGTTTCTCGTATTCCATTTGTCGTTTTCACATGCTCTCGAGTCGGGGAAACGGGACCAAGCATCCACTAATGCCCAAGGGGGGCACAGCTGGCCAAGTGTTCACAAATCAGAGCATCTAGAAATTTGCTGATACGGCACCTTGAATCAACAACCTTGCTTCGCCAAACTTTGTCCCTTCACACCCCGCAAAGAGATGGCGAGACCGCCATTCGATGGACACCCAAGAGAGCGTAACCTCACACGGGCTCTAACCGATTCGTACGAGGCTTGACTGAGAGCGGAATTCACTCGACTGATGCAAAGGCAAACTTTGCACAAGGCTACATAGCAAGACCCCACAGAGCATCATGGCGTCGCGTTACAAGGAATAGTACGCTTCAAAATTTGCAGGGATGAGAACTTGACGGCATGTCCTATCGGGCTTTTACCAATTCCATTACTTTGGACCCCACAAGAGTATCTGAATTATCCAGAGACCTTGAACCCCCTCAATTCTCCCAAAATCCCCCCAATCCTGCATCTCAGCCAAATTCCTACCCGACCCAGCGGTAGCCAAAGATGCTCTTTTCAGACACGGTCTCGAAGCTCTGGTATCCCAATGTCTTTGCATTTGGAGTCTCCATCTTCGCCTCCTATGTGATTGTGATTGCTATTTACCGTCTCTACTTCCACCCTCTTGCCAAATTCCCCGGTCCCTTCTGGGCGAGGCTGACCGTGTTTCCATCGTGGTGGCACACCCGTAAGCAGGATCGACACATCTGGCTCTGGCACCTACAAGAACAATATGGTAAAGATAAATCCCAACACCAAAAAATCCACATCTAAATCAATCACACTAACAACGATCTCACAGGCCCAGAATTCAGATACCGCCCAGACAGCGTCCTAATCAACACCCCCACTGCCTTCAAAACAATCTTCGGCCCCAAGGGAAACGTCAAAAAGGCCGAATACTACGGCGTCTGGCCCCGCAACGTGCACACTCTAAACACATGGAGCTCCACGAGCATCGACATGCACGCGCGAAAGCGCCGTGTGCTCAACCACGCCTTCTCCGAGAAAGCCATGCGCGCCTCCGAAGTCTTCATCCAATCCAACACCAGTCGATGGCTGGAGTTATTGGGCGAGGAAGCGGATAAAGGCGAGAAGGGCGTGTCTGCTTCGCTGAATATGGCGGAGTGGGTGAATTATTTGGTGTTTGATATTTTGGGGGATTTGTGCTTTGGAAAGTCTTTTGAGATGAAGGAGAAGGATAGTAAGCTTAGGCATGTGCCTGAGATGATGGTCACGTTCTTAGAGCTTCTACATCCTGTATGTATTCATCCCTTTCCCCTCCCCTCTCTTTCCCTTCAATTCAATCCGACCCCGACCCCAAACCCTACAAAAACCTCCCCCCTAACCCATCTAAGATCGGTTTCTCCCCCTGGGGCAGTCTGTGGATATGGCTGAAGCCCCGCGGACTCGACAGCGCCATCGCCTCAATCGCACCCCCGGCCCTCAAAAACTGGCAAATCTTCGTCGAAACCTGTCTCTCCCGCCGCACAAAACTAGAACAAGATCTCCAATCGAACCCAAAGCCCGAATCCGAAGTTCGAAAAGACTTCTTCCACTGGCTGTTCGCAGCCAAAGACCCAGAAACCGGTGAACAAGGCTACGACCTCGACGAACTATACGCAGAATGCGAATTACTCACGATAGCGGGGAGCGACACCACAGCCGTCGTAATATCCGCCATGTTCTTCTATCTAACCCGGTATCCCTCCACGCAAGCCAAACTAGCAAAAGAAATCCACTCGACATTCTCATCCCTCTCTGAAATAAAATCCGGCGAAAAATTACAGTCTTGTAAATATCTAACCGCCTTCATCCAAGAAGCAACGAGGATGACACCTCCCGTTTCCGCAGAACCGAGTCGAGAGGTTTTACCGGGGGGGACTTGCGTCGATGGTCATTTTATTCCTCAAGGTCTTCACGTTTCCACGGGTTTATACTGCCTTTCATACAACGCCACTCTCTTCCCCGAACCGTTTAAATTCAACCCCGATAGATGGATTCCCGATGCGCCTGGTTCAACACCTGAATCTGTAGCGCGTGCTGAGTCGGGATTTTGTAGTTTCTCGACGGGATCTAGGGGGTGTGTGGGGAAGAATTTGGCCTGGTTGGAGATGCGGATTGTTATGGCTAAGGTTATTTATTTGTTTGAGGTGAAGAGGGATGAGGGCAGTAATTTGGGTGGGGGAAGTAAGGATGGACGGTTGGGGAGGAGGGAGACGGATCAGTATCAGCTTTATGATGTTTTTGTTAGTCAGAGGTTTGGGCCTAAGGTGCATTTTAAGAGGAGGGCGAAGGCTTGATGGGAGGGCGTGAGATTGATTCTGTGTGGAATTCGAAGGTAGATGAGTAGTAGGTCTGAGATAATTTGGAATCCTGCGAGTGGTAAAGGGATGTTGGAGATGAATTGTTATCGTGAACATGTTATCCTCGTCGCCATTATGGGGTACATTACTTGCTGAACTCAAACGCACAGCCGATGACTGGTCTTGGGATGGCTTTAAGCATCTCTTTGACCTGACGGTGTAAGGATCACTTGTACTCCACGTATAGTCGCTCTCAGCCAGCAAGTCATTTGCTGGTCACCAACAAAGAGCTGCGTCTGAGAAAAAGGCTACAAAAATCAACGCGGTTCTACATTGGAATTAAGGGGCACATTGATGAACCCACTAGATCTAAGATCACCAACAATTCACAGCAAAAAATGTAGCAGACACCAAAATCATCCGAAATAGGTAATATTGAAGTCTTGAAATCTCTCTATCAACAACTACCCTAATCCACACCCTGAGCCCGGGCTGCTCATCCGATAACCCAGAGAATTCCAACCTTGCTAATGCACACTCGGCAGCGGTTCCGCAACCTCTGCACATATCAGTACACCCACGAAGTCCTTTCAACCCGCAGGTCTAAGTGCAACAATAGGCCGCTGCCATTTGCACTACGCCATTGTGCATATATGCATTATGCCGGGCGTGCATTACCCCTCTCGTTCCCCCTCAGCTGAGCTGAGCTCCGAGGACTACCTAGCTCCAGCCTCAAGCACCTCAACGGCGGAGCTTGAGAGGAGTACTTACGCCCGCCATCTACCCAACAGCGAAAGGATCCATAATCGCCAAAATAATCGAGTTGAGAATTTCGCAAACAAGTCCTCCAGCTGCATGGACAAGAATTGAGTTGAGAGTATATTCGAGGATTGTTTTTCCCCAATGAGGCGTTGATGAGAGTAGAGTGGAGTGTGCAGTTGGTCGCACCGATCAGAACTAAACCGCCTCACTCTTTGCAGTCGCTGGTTCGCTCGCTAGATGAAAAACTCGCCCAACCTTCCCGTTTGGTGGCCCAGATGCGGAGAACAACATCGTACAGGGCCGGACCTGCAGGCATACACGATACTTGTGTTTGCATGCATGTTCAAGCTTTCGGTCTGCTTTTCAACTCTGATTTCCCTGTTTTTATCTCATTCGTCGTCTTCATGCCTCATTGACTGGACGGATGGTCGTTGCGTCTATTTGGGGTATCTAGCCCCAGGAACGTCGTGCAACTCTTCACAGCATCACAGCGCTATCCCTCTTCTTCCGGGCATATGTTTGGGTGAAATCTGTTTCCAGAGCTGTAAAGTCTGTCGAAGATGTAGATGGCGAGCGAGATGTCTTGATGGTGCTGTATTGCTCTGGGTTCTAAAATACCAATAAAGTTAGCAGTGTACTTCCATTCTTTGTTTGTTTAGGTGGCGCAAGGAGCGAAGCGGGGATCTCAAACGCAGGAGCTGAGAAAGAAGAGGAACATACCGAGTACATTGAATCTGAGCGACTTCTCGCGTTGTTTTCCAGGGCTCGCGCTTCATATGTGTAGGTTATGCGGAGAAGGTCATGGACTGTTATGCACATGGTCGACATATTGGCTAGAGGCGAGGGATAATGCGACAGTTATTGTTCAAGCAGATAGTACGATAGATGGTGTTTCCAGGTAGGAAGAATTGGAGCACAGCTTGATCGATGGCAGCGGTGGTGTAGTCAGGGAGTTCTCCGCAGTGATATTTGTATGTGCAGCGCAGACTCGTATGCAGGTCCAAGAACCCCCTCCCAAGCGGAGCGTGACCAGATGCATATATACACCCCACGCTTCGTAGTCATAGCTACCCTAGAGTCAGAGTAAGCCTCTCCTCATGCTCGTTTCAGCACTGTATGGCGGCGCATAGAATTAGCCCCGACTCGGCGATGGCGGCGCTGGCGGGCGTTTTCGAGCGCTGCTACGGTCCCACACTCTCTGCTACCCCCGACCGGACGTCCGTGCGCCCTCATTTTTATACATCCGCCATTTCCGACCGTAAATCCGAGTGCAATCCTGAGTAGTCTCGCCTCGCCGCGTAACACTCTTTTGCTGTTGCCTTCGGACGGTGACAAAGTGTCGAAATGACCAGAACGCTAGGAGGAAAATTCGTGGACCATCCGACTCTTATGACCGACCCATCAGTCGGCCGACATTCATATCCCCGACTAGACCGGCGAGATGAGCGAAATAACCGACATTTCGACAGGTAGGTTAGTGCGAAAGGTATTGCACACTCTTTGATAACCCTGGCAACCCGCTGTCAGTACGAAGTATGGTTTACGACATTCTGCAGGTCGTATGCAAGCAATAGTATGATCCCACATGTGATCCGATCCGTTAGTTGCCGCCATAAAAGTGGGCGAACTTGTACACAGTTAGTTCGAGGTTGAAAATCAAGGATGAAAAATGATCATGTCATGAGCATAAGGAGACACGAAAGCTGCGAAATCGGCGGACAAACAACACTAAGGAGACCAAGACAGCAATGCCCCAGAATATACACTTTACATATGAGATAGCCTGAGTTGGGCATGTTGACAACTCGACACAATCCTGCTTTTATTGACCATCTTTAAACGCAATTTTGAAAGAATCCCAACGACTCACCATCTGCGTCGACTAAGACCACCAGTCCATGATCGATCCAGAAGAACCTATTCTAAAAATTTCAACTAGTCGATTATGCGGTCCCTTCCCTTGGGGATGCGGTCCTCTCTCTTGTCGATGTGGTCGCCTTTCTTGGGAATGTGCTCCCCTCTCCTGTAAACGCCGCACACTCTCCCGTCGATGTGGTCCTCTTTCTTCTTCATACCTTTGAGATACTTCTGTTCGAGTTTCTTGAGATTGTTCCACTCATCTGATGTCTCGGACGATCGCCTTGCTCGCCTGGGCGCCAGGCCATACGCTTCGCGATTTAGCTCCGCACCTCGCTCGTTGCTAGGGTCCGCTGGTGCTTGCGTAGGTTGGGAGTTAAGTACCCGTTTTCTCATAAATTGTTTGGAATGATTCAATTGCCTCACGGACTCCTGCGCCTGCTCATAGCTGCGTTTAGCTTGCAGAGTTGAAATTTGTAGCACTGCTACCGGCACCAGCTCCTTCACTAACTGCTCAGCAGTGATCCGCTTCGCAGGGTCGACCGTTAGACAGAGCCCGTACCACCTATCCAATGCGTTGCTGTACTTCGGTACGGTCCCATTAGGTGGAAGGCCAAGCTGCGTTATCTGCGCTCGAGGGGCCAAGTTCAACGGGCGATGAATGACTGGGACCAGCGCCCTCAGTTGGTCGTGGCTTATTGCATCTGGATTGAAATCCTCATGCGTTTTCTTATATGTCTCAATGAAGTCTTTTATATTCTGTGTAGGGAAGATTTGTAGCGCAAAAGCTTGAAGGGTTGCTCCCAGACACCAAATGTCGATTGCTGGAGTAAGTGTTTGCGTTCTCTCTTCCTCGAGTGGTGCATATTCTGGAGTACCCTGGAACTCTATGAAACGGCTCGATCCAGGCTTGTACTTGAATGCACGGGCAAAGTCAGCCAACTTGAATGTGGGCAGCACAGGTACCTCTTCCTCATTGCCTTCGGGTCTTCCGACAAGGATGTTCTCTGGTTTGACATCATGATGTATAAGAGGCAATGACTGCTCATCATGTAGATAATGCAGTGCCTCGGACATGTCAGCAAACAACTTCCAAATAGTCTCCTCGGGCGTGTAACCGTACGTATATTTGAGCTTCTTTCCATATCCTAGGGCATCCCCCAGCTCGGCGTATTCGAGAAATATCGCCGGACTGAGCGGTTGCCATCTAGGCTCCCAACCGAGAATTCTTACAATATTATCAGACCTATTGTCTAGTTCGTGTATTATCTTGATCTCCTGCACGAGGAAGAGGCTACTACCTTTGATATCCGGATTTGGGGTTTTCAATGCGACGCCTTTGGCATTATGGTGGTACCGATAGCGATATACTGAGACCTCCCCATCAGCCCCGGACCCTAATGTCTTTTGGAATGCATAGTCGCGCCGGAATTTTTGACCGTCAATGAAGTTTGTATGAATGAAATTTACCATGGTCGCGTCTGAAAGGCGGTTTGATAGAGTCGATATGATAGTCGATTTGATGGAAACATGGAAAATACTACTTCGGTGCATCTCGGAATTTATAAGTGGTAAGTCTTGGACATGAAGATACCTAGCATTGTGAAGATAAGTTCCAGCAGCGCGAGCTGTGCAGAGAACCGCCCGCAAACTGTCGCACAATGTGCAAGATATGGAGGGGATTCACGAACCCCGAGTGCGGTTTGCTAGTCCATTGTATACAAACGGGCATTGTGCGGGTATGCATTGTGCGGGTATGCATTGTGCGGGTATGCATTAGTCGTGAGCAACGTGAAGGCTCGTAACACACAAAGGTAACAAGGCAACACAGTGTAGATTCACTCATGGTATCATCGCGAACGCCTGTTATCATGCAGCATAGAGTGTTGTGGGGTGTAAGACGGAAGAACTTGCGAGAGACGTGTGGTGAATGACGCGATCTTACTAATATACTTGTCTGTATAACTAGGAAGGTACCTACCTATAGCTAGGAATGACGCGCGCTCACGTGCTATTCCTTCCCTTCCAGAGGTGCAATCTAGAATTAATCAGATACGTAAGTAGCTTTTGAGTATATGTATGAAGGCTAGTGCGTAGGTTTGGGGGTATCCATATCCATATATTTTGTACCTTGGACGAGCGAGAGCTAGAAGTCTATCTATCCAGACAACACCCCTGACAATACTTTAAAGTTTTTCGATCCGAAGTAACGCCCATCATTTACGTTCATTTCTTTTTTTTCCTCTTAGATCTAGTTTCCAGCAAGTGTCTTTTTGAGCATCTCAATCTGCTCCCTAACGGCGCTCTTGCTAGTTCCACCCGTTGCGCTCTTAAGCTCAACAGCCCTCTCATAATCCAAGCACTCGACGACGTCATCACCCAACCTAGAGTCAATACCCTTCAATTGTTCCAAGCTGAGCTTGTCCATTGGGATGCCTTCGTTCTCTGCGAGTGCGACAACACGGCCCGAGATGTGGTGACCCTCCCGGAATGGAACTCCCTTTCTGACCAAGTAGTCCGCGAACTCGGTAGCAAGCATTTCCGGTGCAAGAGCGGCCCTCATCTTCTCTGGGAAGATGGTGAGTGTAGACAATACACCAGTAGCGATCAAGATGGAATCGCCAACGGTTTTGATATGGTCGATCAGAGGTTCAACAGACTCCTGAAGATCCTTGTTGTAGGTTGTTGGAAGGCCTTTAATGGTGCAATAGAGGCCGGCCATGTGTCCGAATGCACGGCCGGACTTGCCTCGAATCAGTTCAAGTGAGTCTGCGTTCTTCTTCTGTGGCATGAGGGATGAACCGGTGGAGTATGCGTCTGCGAGCCGGATAAAGCCAAACTCCAGACTAGAGTAGATGATAAGATCTTCCGCCCATCGAGAGATCTTGAGCATAAAGCTGGAGCCCCATTGCAGGGTCTCGAAGACAAAGTCTCGGTCACCCACTGCGTTCAGTGAGTTGTATAAGAGACCCTCAAAACCAAGTTCCTTAGCCATAGCCTCACGGTCGATGTTGAATGGGTTACCTGCAAGGGCACCGCAGCCTAGAGGCGAGCGATTCACGCGCTTGATAACCTCTCGAAGACGCTCAAGTTCAGAAGCAAAAGCGGTCGCGTGCGACAAGAGCCAGTGAGACCATCGAACCGGCTGGGCCTTTTGCAAATGCGTATATCCTGGGATCTAAACGTCCAAATCAGCAAGCTAAATCTTGCACCATTCATCACCGAGAAACATACCAAAACATCAATCTCCGCCTCCGCCCTCCCAACACTAGCCTTAATCAATCCTTCGAGATCACCCTCCAACCTCCTCAACTCCTCTCGGAGCCAAAGCCTCATATCCGTCGCAATCTGCTCATTCCTACTACGTCCCGTATGCAGCTTGCCGCCCACCTCCTTCCCCACAATCTCACTTAACCGTCGCTCATTCGCAGTGTGAATATCTTCATCATTGGCCTTGACCTCAAATGTGCCATCCGCCCACTCCTGCTTGACCTGCGCAAGCCCTTTTTCAATGGCGGAGAATTCAGCGTCGGAGAGGATGCCGGTGGTGTGGTTTGCGCGTGCGAATGCCAGGGAACCGGCAATATCTTGGGAATAGAAGATGCGGTCGTAGGGCAGCGAGGCGTTGTATTGTTCCATGACGGGGTCAAGACCCTCTATGTGATGCTGTTATTCTATCTATCGATGCGCAATGCGAAGGCGGCAATTGAGCCATTGGGATAAGGAACTTACGGGTGAATCTTCCTCCCCAGAGCATGTTCTCTGCTACTTTCTTTGTGGACGCCATAATGAGTTGCGACGATGTTAGATGTGGGAATTGCGGCGATTTTCATGAGGTGTGACTGTTTCAACTCGCGGTTTTTGAAAATTAAAGATTGCGGGCAAGGGTCGATAAGAAGTGTGGCTGGTACATGTGGCGCGTGCTGTCCAAATTCGGCAACACAAAATTCTATTGAGAGCCATGGATAATAGTCATTTATAGCAAATCATTCAAGCACATCACATATTATTTATCAAATCAAGTCAAAGATTTCAATGAAACCCGTTTCATTGTCTGCTAAAGTGGGGTATCTATACAATGCGGACGTTCATGAAGAATGCATCTCCCCCTCAGGTAATATCATGAGTCGGTTGGTAAACAAAAGGAAAACTCCCCCACTCCTCGCATAGGAATCTCGTCATCGTACAAGAAAGAATCAAGAAGTCGCAATTAGGTAAGGTAGGTGAAACCCCTTCACTTCGAAAGCCTATGCCCAAGTCCCGCCGTGGTTTCGCTGCTACACCCACACACTTTCAGTAGCGCGGCGGTTTCGAACTTGGGCGTGAACTAGACTCTGCTGACATGGTGTGTCCTATGAGTCCTAGTCTTCATGCCTCGTCGTCGAGAGCCTCCGCGTCCGCAGGTCAGGCATGAAATGACAATGTCGAAGAGGGCAACGATGGCGTTGATGATGGCTGTGCAGACGGAGCCGATGGCGTGCACAATGGCCATGATGCAGTTTCCGATCGTGCGGAGGATGGATTGAACCTGTGAAAAATAACGTTAGTTTACTTATCGGTAAGGTGAACAAGGTAAAGGAGGAGACATACGCAAGATACGACGGCGCCCATTTTGACGGTTGTATTGTAGACTGAGTGATTGAGGTTCGAGTTGGTTGTTTGTGTGCAGGTGGTTGCGGATAAGATCAAGTCGATTAAGACTGGAAGCCTTTTGGATAGAGTTGGTTTGGTTGGTGTATTGAGTTGTGAGGTTGGAATGTGGAAGTTATGTAGGGTCTTATAAACAGCGAAGGGCAGGTTGTGTTGCCGTTACGTGACGTCACCCGCTCGAGCCACCTACCAAATCACATCGCTCACAACGTGCAAATCTCAGCCCGCCGCATGCGCATTTCGCAGAAGCCGCCTAGGCAAGCAGGCGAGCAAGCATCATCAYCATCGAGAAACGCACAGAGCATTACCCAACCCCCGTCACATCACGATACCTTTGAGAAAGCGGCCAGAAAACCTGCTCTTGTCCTCTGACGTCTGTTAGCGCACCCTTGTTCCCACCCGTCCTCGCCCAAAGCGGCAGCGATTACCGCCTTAATTCCTCATTCAGCCTATGGTGCTGGGTCGTTCCCTGCTCTTGTGCCCAGGCCGATCCCTCTTTCGACATCATGCGCCACAAGTCCAAACATGCTCCAACCCTCTCTGTCGTCATTTGGATATCAAAAAAATCCTGTCCACCATCCAGCATCCTTCCACGCGTTACACAAACGCCGGACTGTGGCTGGAACCCCTCTCATTCCCCTCGCGATCGAGATGCGCCGCATACAACGACAATCCGAACCGCACAGATTAGAAATGCCCCAAGCACGTTCATCCAGTCAGCGTAGAGTGCCACTTTAGCAGCTCACCCTCTTTCCGGCATGACAAGACCGACTTGGAAAACTTTGTATATCCTTATCTACGAATGAATGTTGAGGCCAGCCACACGCCGTGCAATCGACAAACATGCTGTCCCCCTCTCCAACACTTTCATGCGTACAGATACACAATCAAACCATGAGATTAGCATGACGTACCACCCCCAGTAACCGTCAAGCGGCCCCAAGTCTTTCCAAACGAGTCAAGAAAGGTCCAGACTCTCCACTTTCTCCAACGTCGATGAGTTTCGGAATGGAAACTGTGGCGTCCCGCAACGGGCACGGGATCAAGGTTCTGCACTGGCCACAACGCTTCGACCAGAAACAAGGCAGCGCAAATGACATGGCCTCTAGGTAGACCCACGGCACGGCACCATCTTCCTGTAACCCGGGGGGGAACTTCAAAGAATCCCATGTCCGTCATGATGCGGAAATTACGAAGTCCTACTTCCAAGATTTCGGTTGGAGGAATTGGGATCTGGACCCTGCTTGCGTGTTATTACATCCAGATAGTGGGTGGACATTCCGGTCTGCACAGACGGGCGTGGAATGCAGGTAAGCAAAGAAGCAAGCTCTGACGCAGCCGGCTTCCCCACGCGCCGGTCTCGGTCCATGTCGAACATGTCAAGCTGCTTCCGTTTTTCCAGGTCAAAGTTGCTGCTCGTGCACCATGTATTCTTTACGTGAGCTGGAGGTGTGGCGTAACAAGTCATCTGACCCTCCATCAGACTTTAGGACTCCTGAGAACCTTCCACAAATCTCCCCAACTCATCATCCTCTAATTCTGCGGTTCATACGCAACCAAGCATTCCACACCCGCACACGCACATGCACAAGTACAGTACTCTCCAATCTCTACCACGGCACCCCAACCCCACAACCCCAGGTACCCAAACCCGCAAACAAAGCCCCAAATCCCCTCCTAGTCCTCCCAACCCCCCACAATCACGCCACTTCCCTCCCCATCTCATCCCAAACCCCCGGTCCTCCTACTCCAACTCACATAAAAATTCCATCATACCTGCATCACCCTCCCAAATCCTACGTGAACAAATTTCCAATTCTAGTAGTTTTGTAAGAAAAGTGTAGAATGCTGTTTTGTTTGGTGGCTGAACGTGTACCAAGGGTCATATGGGTGTAGACGAGGTTGTACCTGTATTTTGCTTTGTTTTGTTTTGTTTATCGTGGGCGGTGGTTGGTACGAGGATGGATACATGGGTATGTATGGGTCCATGAGTTTCATACCTCGGTGATTTGCAGTCATGTGCTCATGTGCCATCTACACAATAATCAAATTCCAAGAATTGTAGAAGTGTAGAAGTGTAGATTTGGAAGCCTGTAGTCTGTTCAGTCCCCCGGTTGAACGATGTGAATGCAGGTGGTGACATTTCAATTCCATCATCGGGGTGTACGACATAGACTTGTCTGGTTGCTGTACTTCTACTGCATTGGTAAGAAGTAGATGGGGTGGCTAGACTAGTGGCTACCTATTATGTATCAAAAATTCCTCATGATCTGGTCTTGAAATACACGACACGATAATTAAGTATGAGACCTTCTGACACCTCTCACCTCACACTACGAGCCACATAGGTAAAGCAAACACAGGGCCATAAAAGTTAGATTATAACCATAAAACATGCCATCTAAACCTACCAGTCTAGCTAGCCTACGTGCCGACGTGCCTTCCAACCTAGCCTCCTAAGATATGCAAAAGCAGATACCAGAATGCCGCCACCCCATCGCTCCAAAAAATGCATGCATGTCAATCCATCTTATGCTTCCAAAGCCCTCCATTTCACTCTTTTGTTCTTCAAACTATTTACATGACCTCATTAATTCCGGCATAATCGTTTCCACAAAAATCCACCATGCTCGCTGCAAATATGTGGAAAATAAAAAAGTAGACGTCTCTAAGCACCCGATAGGTGGCCTGACACCATTCCTGGAGCGGGCGGAGAAGCAGGTGCTGATGCGTCTAATGCTGAGTGTGATGCAGTTTCGATATAATGCGAAAAGGGAGATGCTCGTATAAATCCAAATTGTGGATATAGAGATGTCGTTTGATGAGCCCAACGGAGACCTTCCCTCAAAGGAAAAGATATATCACTCGTCATGCTAATGCAAACCCATAAAATCCATGGAACCACGGGAACTCCAGAAAATATTCTTGTCCAAAAAATATGCACATCGTATAAGCACGGAATCAAGAACCTGGCGTTCAATCGTAGTGTCGTAAAGGTATCGTTTCGTCATTGAAGGTTGATTGGTCAATTGATACCCAGCGTGGAGTCAAATATTACTCAATTCGATAACAATCCATGTTCACATGGATGGTCCAGGGTTCTTCGTGGAATCGTTTACGTCCCCGGTTTTGGGAACACTGGTGACCTCGTCGCTGCTCAGGGTCTGGAGCTGTGGCTGAGAGCTCATTGGCGAGGTGATGCTGAATCTGCTTCTCGGTCGGGCAACAGGGCTCACGGGGCTTACATTCATTTCTTGGTCATTTTCCCCGCGTGGCGATGTTGGAGTCGTCGGCTGGCTGGGTCCATGAATATTCTCACTGCCGTTGGCAACCCGAGTGTTCAGTGGGGCAATCGCCTTGCTGCTCCTACGGCCTTCAGCATCCGTCGCGAAGGTAAGGGAATTGCCTCGGGTACGGCGTCGCTCATGGCCATAGTGCTCGCTGAAGTCACGGGATGCCCAGCTGGCGCGATGAACCCGCGCTCCCTGCGGAAGACTTGAGAGTGACATTTGCGATCGAACACTAGCAGCTCTGCTACGCATCGCTGGTCGTTGATTCTCGGGCTCCTCACTAATGTATGGGAGAGACATCTGAGATGCTCGCTGCTCGCCACCCCCCACTTCAGCCATAAACTCGGCGTCTTCATCCTCAATCTTTGCCAATCTTCTAAAGGAATTGACGCTGAAATGTGGACCCTTGGGCTCTTCTGGGATGACCGGTGGAGGCGGCGGAGGCGGGGGGACATCAAGCACCCTCTCGTCCATACGCTTAAAGTACTTCTGACGCATAGCCCTCCACTTCTTTGGCTTGAAATTCTCGTCTTCCCGGTTTCGCATCAGCGACATGTACGTGGAGATGGCGCCAACAACAATAGCAATCATGACAATGATAGTGAGGACCGCTTGAATGACAATAATGACGATGCCGATTACGGTTGCAGGAATTCGAGGTAGACCAAATTTTGTATCGAATGCTGCCGAGAGACCTGCTGTCGCAATCTTGCTGAAACCGAGGCAGTAAACAACAATGATGTTCAAACGCTGTCCTTCGAAGGGGCGCAAGATTATGATCCCAATGAAGGCGATGATCTCGACAACAAGAAGGCCGAAAACTTGAGTCATAGGCTGACTGGATGCCCCTGCCAGCCAGCAGGCTCGGATGAACTCGTAGACAAGCCAAACAACAAAGAACCACCATCGAGTTCGACGGAAGCGAGAAGCAAGCCATCCAAATTTCTTGGTATAATCTTCATCATCATGAATAGATTTAGTCTCCTCGGATGTTGAGTGCACTGTCCACCATGGTAATGAACCAGCATACGCCTTGTCTTCGGTTTGTGGGTTGTTACGCGCGCGAGAGAATCCGTACCATGGAATGACTTTCAGGACCTTTCTTTTCTCTACATTTAGACGAGCAGGCTCCGATACGTAACTTCCAAACCGGATTCTGTAAAAGCAAGCATAGCCTGCAACGCCTCCGATGCCTATCAACATGAGGAGAAAAACCACGCATGCAACAGCAACCGGGTTCGTTGTCGTGAGGTAAGCGAATTGGAACAGGCAGAGGAATATAATCATGAAGAAGCCGATAAAGAGGGTACGGAGGACCGCTAAGCCTGTGTATCCAAGGTAATGTGACCTGAAGAAAGAGAGTCGGTCCCTCTTAATCAAGTTTGACATGCTTAAACCCTCCAAAGTGAATTTCAATACAAGAATGGAGAAGGCGACAAGTGCTATTAGGATCAAAAACCACAGCAAGCCGGTCATGAAGGCATTGGACGCAGGGATATCTTCCTGAGCGAGGGTTCCAGCGAAGCCCGAGTAGTTTCCCGGAAGTGGAAGGCCTGGTTTCACTGGCTTCCCATACCAGGAGAACCCATCTGTTTGCTCACTGGCATTTCGTTTGGCTAGTGCTTGCTCAACTTGACGGGCTACACGGTTGAATTTGCTTCGTTTGATGAGGCCTGGGATATTCAACGCGGTTGGAAATTTGTCTCGCTTGTAGATCTGGTGGATGTCATAGCCGCCTCCTAGGTCTGGATTCTGGACCCCTACTCCAGCAGCGCCAACAGCTGAGGTATTGCCTTTGTTGGAGCCGATGAAATTATTTATCGTATTCTGCATCGCTTCCGTATAGATCATCCCTCCAGCCCAGGCATAATTGCTCCAAAAAGCGACTAGAACGCTTGGCCAGTTCATAGAGAGTGCTCCGCTAAAGAAAATGTGATGCCATACTGCAAACACAACAAGCACTGATAGTGAATGTGCGTAATGCTTTCGCATAACAGGAATGCTGTCGCCATAGATTGCTGTAGCGAACGACGCAATGACTGCAATGAATGTGAAGGCTCCGAGAATGGAAGCAACAGCGGTTGGCTGCGAAAAGGTATTCCCATTAGTGACGATTGCAGAGAAGCATCCGATTTCTGATTGGGTCGAATTGGCAAAGATCCGAAGTATAGCCTCTCCTTCAAAGTCTGGGATCCCTAGTGCAATGGACGGAATGCCAGCGACGTCGTTTTGGCTAATGGGGATGATACCGTTGGCTTCAATGGGCGTTCCAGCTTGGATGGGGCAGGCACTGAGATGTATTAGTCAACTGATTTGAGATATAGCAAAATGCACGGTATACCTATAAATGTTGGCGCTGCATGGGTTGAAGGTGAGGTCGAATCGGCTTTCGCCATAGGCGAACACGCCAATGTACACTGGTTGCCTGTCAGTAAGCTTCATGGGGCAATTGCAGCGTGCCACGACATACTCATGATAGACTCATTTTTGAGAGCCGTGTCTCCTCCGAGGTGGAAAAGCACTGTCATATTGTCCCTGTAGTACGCAGCATCGAAACGGGTGACATTCATGCTGCTGCCGCCCATGCAATCGCCATATTTTCCAGTGTAAAGAGAAGGTCGCCGGTTGTCCAGAACTCGCACTTCCTCTCCATCGATTCTGGCGTTGACATATCTATCCTCCGCCAGCACAGTGCCGAGGCATGTGAATAGGACGAGCAGGAGCGCCAATGGCGTCCGACGAAAGACGTTTAAAACCATTGCTGCAAAATGAAGCGGCTCCAGAGGCGACAAGCAGCAGAAAGGTCATATACGATCCCTCCAGGGGAGAGTTTGTGCTTCTGTTTGCGGGCGCAGAAGTAAAACACCGAGTTACCAGCCTCCGAATTTGGATGCCAAGCACCCTAGAGAATGATCGCGAGTCGTAGATAGCCGCGTTCGCCCAGCGAAGTCATTCAGAACTAGAGCGAGACCTAGAGGAGGCCGCGGGGAAGCTCTTGTAGAGCTCTTAGGGAAACAATTACCCGCGGAGGTGTCGTTATCGATGGAATGGAGGGAGTGGGTGGGTGGATGGTGGGAGCGGAGGGGAGATCGGAATCTCGGGAGTCCGATGGTCCAACAGCGGGCTTCAGCGACACAGGGCAGCAAGCGATTGTAGCATTGTCGACGAAAAGGTGGACGAGAATTTGGATTCCGTGGAGGAGGGAGACGGACGAGGGAGGTGAGGTGAAGTAAAGTAGAGCAAGAATCGCACAAAACGACAGAAGGCGGGATGGGGAGGGGGGGTTGAGGTGTTTATGGGCTCGGACGGTGGGACCTAAGTTGGGGAAAGAGGTGAATTGCGACTTCTACTGGTACGAATACGGTACGGGGTTCTAGTACTGGCAATGGCTGCCGCCCCGAGCTTCGCAATCGACACATTTGCGCTTCGCTAGAATACCGTTTGGTGCTAGATATGCCCTCTTCGCTCTTGGGCTTGTCCAGGTCCATGTCTTGTCTGGGGTGTTTCTGCTGGCTTTTGGTAGCGGCTGTCCACCAATGCCCGGCAAAAAGACCTGGCCCCTGACTTGATTGGCTGCCGCCCTCTCTGCTTTCATCTGGAAACACGTTGCTCGCCCAGGCACACGCGCCAGCTATATATATTTTTCCCACTGTGAATTTGATGAACCATAGTAGACCCTGATAACAATAAATACTTTTGTTGGGAACGTCAACAATGGGCCGTTGTTCGTTATCGTGCAAAGCAAACAAGAGAAGAAAAAAAAAAAAAAAACCTCCTGCCTTTTCTTGACCTCTGCCGAACAGCGCACGACTCCTTTGGCAAAGGTCCAACCCCAAGTCGTCCCAGGCCCATGCAGGTGGCCATATGCCCCATTGCCCATGCCCGCATGCTACCCAAGAGCCAAGCTCCACTTGCTGCCGGGCGGCTGCGACGGTTTAACTCCACCTATCCCAGTCCCCCCAGTCCCCATCCCCACCCCTCATAGGCCGCTTCACCCTCCGGAAGACTGTGGAAGAGGATCAAACATGATCTGACAGATCGCTACCTGGGATGCCTTTCAACCCACCTCTCAACTGCCAACTCTCGCTCTTCACCACCTTCGCGGCATGACTCCGATCCAATTGTTTCTCCATCTTAATTCTGCCGTAGCCTTCGCCATGGCCTGCTTTTGGAAATACTGAGACGCTCTAGTGGAGACTGGATTTGCCGCCTAGAAGCCGTCAACGGTTGACTGCTTGGAGGGCCTTGGAACATCTTGCACTCATATTCGATGAAGTAAAAGTAATAACTTCTGATACTCGATGCCTGCATAATACTTGTCTCTCTCACATTCTGTGCAACCTTTTCTTCACATATATCCGGGTGACTTGTTTCTGCACGCTGCAAGAGCTGCAGTGACTCGTCAAAGATGTGTTTCAATCCTACTGCTCACCCTCGCTACAAGGATAAGAACGATCATCACCACCGGATTTGTCCTGAAACTGTTCGAGATTTACCAGGTGCAGCATCGACATTTACAGATTTATTGCCATGACCTTTTACTATCCTGGAAGTACACGCGTTTTGGTCCTTTAAGGGCGCGTCTGAATGGTTCCTGGAATTGGCATTCCTCAGCGCTCATACCACTAGCATTCCGAACTATCCACTCCCAACCTCGCACTTTACGAGCCGCGAGCTCACCCACCACTCGAATAAGCGTCCTCGGGCTAGTCGCGATTAGCATGATTTCTTGCAGCGACCACTGGACGGGCTGTAACCGAGCTGCTAACTTCAATGGAGCACCGCCTGCAGCTTGTAGTAGTGTATTGTATGCGGTGTACGGAGGAGACCGCAACTAATTCTGTCCCGACCTTTCGTTGCCCAATTAGGCTTTGACATCTCTTCTGAATTGAAAATCCATCGATTGACTTGCAGCGGCGTTATCAAGTGATCTAAGCCACTATGCAACGAACATACTAGTGCGCTTTTTCTACATGCGCCTCTTTCTTCATGCTATCTTCAGAAGACGAAAGGTTCCTCGTCTCTAGTCTAGTCGCAATCGAATGGATTGATATTCGTCTATATACGGTCCAGGCATAGAAGCGAACACTAATCAGTGAGTGTTTAATTGCACTACTTTGCAACATAGTCAAAGATGCTGTACTTTGCTTTCGGTGTCGATATCCAGCTCCATCACTGCCATAGCACCTAATTTTTGCGACATCGTCTCCTCGCTCCATCGCTAATGCAGACCAACTTTGTCACTAGAAACAAGGCTTCCAGTTTTCGCCCAGTAGAAGCGATATTGCAGCTGTGGCGTCAAGCTATGATCTACGAGGACTAGACATCCTCATCAACAAGTGGCTGCTCGCTTATCTACGCAAGATCAAACAAGCTGTTGACTTCCAGTAACTATCTTCGATCGGTATGGGTAGAGCCACCCATTTAGGATTTGAGAGGTCACACGGAAGACCGTAGGATCTGTCATGCCCGTCAATCGTCGCCGATAGCAGCCGTATTTTGTGTAAGACGGCTATCTAGGCCGCATCGGTGCTAGCACTTGGCAACGTAGTGCTGTATATTGCGGTGTGCGTATTTGAATTGGCCTGGCCCAGTCCGCGTTATTACCCAAGTAGGAAAGATAACATAAACGGTTGGTTACTCAGGCTTTGACCTTTGGCATCGCAGAAGCAGGCCAAGTCCCCTTTGCTCTAACCGTCACTTTCCCATCCATGTTTTCCAATGTACCACTTATTTCAATGGGTGGCTCTGGTGCGGTTGAAGTCCACTTTTTGGTAAAATCCTTCCAAGAAGGAAGCCAAGATTTTGCAGAATTGTTCTCGGATGGGGGTGCGTCTTGCGGTAGATCCGGGTGGGAAAAGGAGGCACGAAGAACGTAGAAATCGACCGTTGTAGTAGGTCTGGCATAAGTCACACTCAAGGAGGTCGGTGTGGGTATTGAGTCTGGGATCTTGGTCAGCTTCTGGTCTTACTGCCTACTGGCGGCGGAGAAAATATACCCATGGGCACAGTTGGTCCCGCGATCATCCTCGACATAGCATCCTCGAAAACGGTGGCAATCGTACCACCATGAACTACGCCTGGCCAACCTCCCAGAGAAGGCCCAATCCATAACACTGCAACCAACTCCCTTGTCTCTGAATTCCAAAATGCCCGCTGGATACCCAGGCCTTTCTTGCCTGCCATCGTCTGCTGTGTCAAAGTTCGCGTGTGATTATCTTTCTCTTGAGCTGTCTCTGCCATGTGTTTCTTAATCTCAAGCTCCATCCATCCACCCTTTCCTTTTCCAAGCTCATTTATGGGGGTATCGGAGTGCAAGTGGTAGCCTTGAGCACGCATTTTCTTAACAATGTCAAGACTATCCATCTGCTTCGCAAGGTCCTTGAGAGCCTTCTCGTCCGCATCGGAGCCGGGTTCGGGCAGTCCAATTCGCTCATTTGCATATCGAAGCGCGACTGTTCCAATACCAGCACCGATCCCAAAGAATAATGTGTACCAGAAGAACCGTCTTCTAGGGCGACGGGACTTGGTTTCGTTCGAGCGGGGAGCTTCCTGACGCTTGACGGCAGACCGGGAGAAACATCTTGGGCATAGTTGGCCGAATGGCACTAATCTGTGCAAAGCAGCCCTTGAGGACGGTCGGAATGCTGTGGGACGAATCGAGAACATGATTGAAGATGCACAACACCCTGGCAATGTTGCCGTAAGCAGATGAGGTATGTTGTTGATTGATTGATTATCGGTTAAAGCTTGCCAAAGGCCGACATTTGGCTTGGCGACCCAAACTCCCTGCGCCACTCCCTCCATGACTTTTATGCACCACTCCGCAACACCTTCCATGCTAACTCCGACACTCATCGCATGGCCCTTCAAACTATGAACCTCAACTGATTCATGGACGCCCCTTCGCGTTTCATTACTACTAACCATCCGTTATTTCAGATGTTCCGAGTCGATGAAAGGCAAGATATTGAAGCCATCAAAATGTATAAGATTCAGATCCTCCTTGAGGTTGACCCCCTTAAACATGCGGACCTACCGCTTATCAGTAAATTTTGAGAAGGAAAAGATTGAATTGACTCACATTCAACCCCAAGATGTCCGGAAGTCCCCCATGTTCTGTTAATCCCGGATCGAAGAAAACGCTGCTCCCACAGTTTCCACAGAACTTGTGTGTGTTTTGCTTTTTACCGAAGGAAAAGCCTTTCAGCTCTTCCTCGCCTTGTTTTATATCGAGTTGCTTGCGGAGTGGATAGACTAGTAAATAGCCATTTCGAGCGCAGACTGAACAGGTGCACGAAAGTACCTTCTGCTTGGGCAACGGAGGAGTGAGGGTCACTGTGTATTGAACTTTGCCACATTGACAAGTACAGTCGTATGCTTCGGACTCGGGAGAGTTGTAGTCGGGCAGGAGGCTGAGGAAACCTCCCGAAAGATCTTTCTTCCCGCTCTCGCTCATTCTGAGGGACTAGAAATAATTGGATTAAGAATAATTTAGTAAGAGAAGAATTGGCTAATAGAGTTTGTAAATCACGCAATTCCTTTATATAAGTTTTTTCGGACAGGCAGCAGAATTGTTAGGAATTCAAGCTGACATCAGCCGTACAGCCCTCCGTCCATCGTAGCTATACGAAGCTGTGTAGTTTTTTGGATTCTTGGCAGGGTCTATCCGCATACTATCCCCGCCTTCCGAGGCCGAGAGATCAATTAAAGTCTCCGGCGAGCAGGTCACTACTTATTCAGGCAAAATATTTGCGTTGCAGCTCTCCCGTACGTGGTGGACTTGCTAGATCAACCTAGAGATTGCCGTAGCCTATAAAGTGTTTTACGTCACACACTAATCACAACCCCTTATACTAGGTTTAGGCGGTATGTATTGGATACGCTTCGTTCGCAGGGTGTACCTCGAAGAGAAAACCCGAGTGTTTATAATTAGCTTCATTCTCGAAGATTCGCTAACACGAGAAATAGGATATACTTTCAAAATATTTGTTGACAAAGCTTTACTTGCACAGTCTCATTGTGCAATTGACTCGTTATAAATCATAAACATTAGTGCAAATCCTTCTTATCTTACTTCCTGACATTGCTCTTTTGGGGCAGATCCCGACTAAATCAATAACGAGGCCAAATCCTATACGCTAAAAGCTTATCATCTTCCTGCTAAGGCATGGAGTCCGACAATTGCATGCCATCTATTACCGGCTCCAGACCGATTCTCAGTACCACATACAAAGTCATGTGCTCGAAAGGTTGCCCAATTGCAACACCATGCCCACCATCCCTCCACTGCATATATTGGCTCCGGCCGTCCCGCTACGCATGTTCCACCACTTTTGCTAACTCGCATTGCGACCGCCACCGATCCTGTTCATGGGCAACACAAAAGATCGGGTAGGACAAGGTCTCACTGGGAGGGTTCGTAGCCACCACAAAGGACTGTACAAAGTGTGTGAAACATTGCTCGCCGGATGCTCCGATTCGTGTCTCAGCTCGAGTACATGCAGCCGTGGATTGAATTGAGTGGCTTTCCAAACCGATGGATGTGTGTTGCACTGACGTTGATTCTAGCTCTGTCCCTCCTGGCTAGGATCACCCGTCTTAGTCGTTCAAGTGAGGAATGGCTAATCCAGGAACGCTTGCTTTAGCCGCCGGTATTGAGCGACGGTGGGTGTGGTGACTCTGATCTACGCCAGTCTAGGTACATGAACCTGTCTCACAGCCTTTCGGAACGGAACAGATCTACACTGAGCTTTCACTGCCACTCCGCGGCCGTGCACAATAGGCCTATCTTCGGGGTTGACTCGCCATGCAGTCTATAGGGCATGGTAGGGATTCTATGATTTTAGAAGCTTAGTCATATCCCTTTACATGTCGGTAAGACCGGGTCTCCAGCTCGGATGAATCATCAGCGGAAATTCTACAATAGGAAAATGTGACAGATCAAGCAGCCAGCAGAGCCGTCATGTTTCGAAGGCACCGCCATGAGCACCCTGGGGAGGCTAACTCATATTATGATGTAAGGTATGGTTTACCTATAGACACGATATAAAAACGACCATATAGAGCTCTTGTCCCTTTGAAGAACATTGTTCTTCCACAATCTAAAATTAAAACTCAACTCTATCGAATAAATGCTCTTTAGGGTACCTTAAATCAAATGCGCTGAACTGGTTGTCCATATAAAAATCACCAAATACCTTGCTCAACCCCACGCAAAACTCTCAGCAATGACATACGGCCCTGAGCCACTGATTTATAGACATCGGCGACTACACATACTTCCTGATGTCAGGACTTTAAAACCTGCTATGCCATGAGGAAAACGAAATGAGCTGGGCATTCAAACCCCCGCTAAAGGAGTTTCGCGCTAGGTAAACATCCTAGTCTACAAATTCCAGTCTCGACTCCTTGGACGTGAACTTTTGCTTACCACTGTGAGATCTTAAAAAGTTGAGAAAACTTCAAGTCGACGCACATCACTAAAATAAGGTTCCACCTCAATGATGCGGAGAGTTCCCCGCGAATTGTAACAGCAATATATGCGGACAAATGGCCCGAATAAACTTTGAATACTTGGCAGACATGTCTGCCAGACTGTGGACTCCAACTAAAACCTACCGAAAATTCATGATGACAGGGATTATTGGAGATCGCTCTAAATGTCAACGACGAAGCGAGAAGCACGTTCACTACAGGTATCTGGAGTGCAGATGACCGGCCATCGTTTTTATAACAGAAAGCTTCGAGCCGATTTGCTCATGCTGTTAGTGCTCGCGGGTTTTAAAGTTCTCAGGAAATGGATTACAGTTTCAGCACATGCGTTGGCATTTTAGCGGTTTTATTTTTCCGCTTGGCCGATGATGTTAGATGACACTTCATAAACATCGACCAAAGAAGATGGGTTTTTGTATGTCGGAATCTGCTATTGAATGGGGGCATGAAGAGACTTGGGAGCATTGTTACCGCCAGCAAAACTTCTGCCACATATGCGATGTGTGAATTTTTGACCAGCATATTACTTTGAGTCGCCCAAGCCGGTACCACTCTATATAATGGAGGTTTCCGCCACAATTCCCGCTCCAAGGCTTCCTGATCACATACCTCTACTCGACTTTAGAGTGACCTCTAGAGACTAGATACATGCCCAGCTTGATATGATTGCCAAGGTTTGGAGTATACAAGGATTTTCCTCGAGAACAATATCTCTCTTTTACTACACACATGACAAGACGGCAATTCTAAAGATGAGAAATCGATCTTCAGGTGGGGAGCAGTAGTGTCCTCAATTCCATAAAATTCTAGCATATCGAAGAAAGACTGGTGGGAGAGGTTCATGGAGTATCTATGAAGATAAACCATTAAAATGAATGTTTATTCAGAGTATTCAATACTTTGACCTCTTACATAAACCAAAGACACCAAGCATGATCGCCACGGCAAGAAGCTCAACTACAAGCGCAGACAAAAGACTGGAGATATATTTTCAAGAAAAACCATGAGAACTCATGCATGATCGATCACACGGGAAGCGTCGACCGACGAAGACGGTCGAATGATCCTTGTATGTTCTGGATTAAAGCCTCGAAACTCTAATCGAAGGCACCCGAAGAAGTCTCGAACACGGACCCTACATATCTGGTCAAAGTCAGTTTAAAAAAGTGCTTATGTGTGCATCAACAACACCAATCTTATCAGGATTCGTGTCTAGCTGTCGTTACAAGAGCACTAAATGCAGGCCCAAGTGTGAAACTACTAGCTACAAGGAGACTGAATGCGTCTTCAATTCTTCTGACACTTTCTTTGATAGATTGTGCAATATTCGAAATCCAAGCAGTCCTATACGGTGTCTGATCTGTACAAAAAATAGGTGAATGGAGGACAATATGTACTCGAGTCTGGTCAGAAAGTAAATTCGGCTCATAATGGACAGTGGCTTGTAGCTCCGAATTCAGCACGTGTTGGTTCAGTCAAAGACGTCCATAGCAAAATTTGAAAGATGCTCCTTCTATGCCATTTTCAACTTCCCACTTCCTACATGTGGAAGTCTTAAGTGGTATCTTACTCGAATGATGGACCAAAATATAAAACAAGGGTCAGATAAAATTTGAAAGTTCGCGATTTCATAAAGCAAATATGAGAGAAGACAGCGAGTGGCGGGAGTTGATATGAGCACCGTGCAGATATCCATCATGGGGTAGACCGTTGTTGCGAGGACCCATGAAATATCCTGACAGACGTAAAACACCGTCATGTGGAACGCAGAGTACTCTTGGAACACCTAGTATCATCTATGATGATCATCTAACAGCACTGATCATCAAAAGTGTATGGTATCAGACTTATGCCGTCTCCCTGTACACCGAAAAGACTTGCACGGTATTGACTATGCCATTTCGTCTCTCTTTGCTCAGACGATAGTATTATGGGACGCAATACCTAGTCAAAAATAATCACTCCACTTACGATGTTTTGCACCAAACGTTGGAAACATAAGAACAAGGTGTCCATTTAGGCGGCTACTGGATGGAAAGTCACAAGACTCCCAATATAACGACTTATGCACTCTTTTGTAAAATTAGAGAAAGTCTATTTTTAACGTTTAAAGTCCATATGGAGGGCAGTCATATCTCTTTGCGGATAGAAAAGACCGTTCCAATACGTCCTATGTGGCTGTCCCTAAAGTTGGCCAAAAACCCCATGCAGACCCAAGATTGCGGTTCCTTACTACACTGGCGAATCCTAGGTGTAACAGTCGATGTGCTTATGATCTCACATACATTTCAAAGTATTAAGGGATTGATTGGTTGACTGTATCCCTTTTCCCCTTCACACAAAGACCGGGATTGAATCACCATGTGTCTGAAGTTCATGTTAAAGTGCACTTTCACCAAGGTTACGACTTTTAAGATCACTTATATCTTAAAAATTCGAGCTTGTAGCCCTGTTTAATCGCCTAAAACTGGAACTCCTGGAGTATCAATACACATGGATCTTGCTGCGAGTCCGCATCAGTAAGGATGGCATTAGTGAAGGAAGCACCACCACAAGAGCTGACATGATACGCGCAAAATCGGAACATGCTTAAGACCTATGTGTGGAGAACAAAGAATCTCAAAGGTATATTAAGCTAGTGTATGCTGCTCTTCCCACTGCGTTGATAACATGTTTTCCCGCGACCAATTTACCCTTTTCAATACTACATTCGAGAATTGAACAGAGATAAAACTGGTCGTATCTTCCCTTATTTCTTTTGCCGGAGTGTGGTTGTCGAATGCATGGCCTACCATTATTTGGTCCCCGTACGCGTGAACCTATAAAACATGAATCGTTTCTTGTATATGGCCGTCTTCCGCTGTATACTTATCACGTATTCCCAGAGTATGTGGCTATGAAAGACTTCATTTATTTTGTGTCACAATTTGTCTTGTGTTTGAATGATACCCAAAAAGGTCATTTGTCTGTCTATGTGGAAATCTAGATTCAATGAAACATTCAGACAATTGAGAGATCAAAGATGATGTACGTTACAGTCATGACCTTTTATCTGCGTTTTGAGTAGATAAAGGTAGACCACCGCAACCTTATGCGGCGTCCCCGAGATTTCATCAAACACATGGGAAAAAAACCTAAACCCACAACTTGACCTTCGCCTTGCTTCTAGAGAAGTATATATGAGAACATTTAATGTTGAAGATCATGAAACCAATCAAGCTATTGAAAGTTGGTCCAGCTAAAAGCAAATTATCCCAAACCTACGAGCATTTCTCATGAAGGAATTTACAACCGCCATGATCCATGTCTTTCTTTGAGGATAGATGAATCATCGACAAGAAATCCTTCGATAAACATTGTCCGTGATATCCAACTGTCACATATATACGCCTCTCCTGGAGATATTTTTCACAGATCTTGGATGGGTTCAAGCCGGTGCAATATAGCGGAAACAAGATCCGTAGGACCATTCGTATGTGACGGTCTTTATGTGCCTCAAAAGCGCTACCACCGCGATATATTTCTTTCCTGAAAGGTTGAACACTATGGGATTGGTCGAATATAGAAGCACAAGAACTGATCAGCCCGAATGCACAACCTTTACCCTGCTTCTACATAGGTATGGAAAGGCCCGGTACATGGTTCATACGAATAAGCTCTCAGAGCTCAAAGATGCACCAAACACATGTTCATCGTATCAAAATCTCCTTTAGGACTCCTATGACCTTTGCCGTGTGCCTCTGAGAACCCAAAATCCGAAGATCGCGGTCGATGTGCTGTTGGTTAGGACACTCAAATTGGGAAAAGCGCTTATGGATCTGGGCTCCACACCCCTCCCGGCTATGGACTTCATCTTACACCTGAGAAAAGTCGGGTGAGTTTTGACCGCATGTGCCTGTCTATTCAGACCCTAGAATGATCCGGATGTTCGACGGGTGAGGATTAAATAATTAATGTCATTTCCGCTGAATGGCCCTTTTCTCTGGGGCTTGGAATTCTTCACTGGCAATCATCTCTCTTTTACACGATCCCTGAACTAGTTCGAATGATTATACATAGGAAGATTTAAGCCCACAAATTTTAGGTTCCATTAGGCCACTTAAGAGATCGAGGGAAGTCAACATGGACGCTTTGAATGAGCTACTTCTCAGAGGGCTCGGCAACACACCAAGCAATATATGCATCTCTCAAACGATGACTATCCTTCTGGTTTGCTTCGAAAAACAAGGAAAGGTTAGGGACGCGCCTGCCACTTAATAAAACCCGAGAATTCCTTAATGACGGGAGAATCAAAATCAGTATAATAAATTCTTGTCTATCCTCATGGATTTTTCCTTTGTTAGGAAAAGGCCGTTCCAAGGGGCATGGGTCCATATGCTTGACCTCCAATAGCAACTAAAATTACTTAAAGTCGATCGGCCGAGGGGAATCAAGCATTTTCTGGGCCCATTTATGACTTCCATTCTGCGTTTGAGAAAAAGGACTACAATCACATGTCTACCCTCAGATCTCCAAATAACAGTCGAGTGTATGCCATATGTTGTAACGCCCAAGACTTTCGAGAGCAGAGAATTATGCAACAGTCAGATCTTTAACAAAGCTCGTTGGGCCTTAACGTTTAACCTAAAGTGACTGGCAGTATCAATATTCAGAATCTCTTTTCTGCGTTGAAAAGAGATCACTACTGGTGATTCTATGTCCGTTTCTGTGGAGGTTAAAAAACACCGGAGTAAGGAACGTGCGGAGGATCAATCATCTCCACTCAATGACAATGGACGGCTATCCGCCCGGAGTTCCCATATCAACACCAACAGGGCCCAGCAGTCGTGTATTAGTATTTTTACCGGAGCTCAAAGTTGGTTTGTCAGTGGTCAATAGTGGAAACAAGTACTACGCCTTGGTTTCTGTGCCATATCCATTCTAGGGTGTGTCGAAAAGTAATGTTAACAACGTGCGATGTCTCTGTTCGTCCATCAGACCTAAAAAAGATTGTGGGATGCAATATGGTAGAACCAAAGGACCTTTTGGTCGGAAATCGCAGCAACGGATGCTTGTCTACACAAAAATCACAATGACATTTGATCCACTTTCCTTTCTCATGAATTCCTAAGATAACATCGAGACAAAGGGCGATGATGGATCCAGGCTTCATAGACGCCGACAAATAAGGCGCGCACCACAAATATGATCTTCTTACAGAGTCTGGAAATAACGTGGTCGATTTAAAATGGTCTCGTACAGTATAGAATGATGACCTCTACTCTGCCGTTGAAAAATCCGCCAAATCCCAGACATGTTTCTTTATCTCCATGCACCTTGTACTCTAGAGCATTCTTCACTAGAAAAATGGATATAAATCGGAACAAACCACGTTTCCTCAGGTTCTTAACTGTCCCCTAGTTCATTTTCCTAAAAGCAAAAAGGGACCATACCAACTCATGTGCCACTCTTAGTATAACTCATGGTAACACTCATGCTAGTATTACTATGTGGGGTGATATGATTGATAACTTCAATATCTATGCGCTCGGCCTTGTGTCTATACCTGGCTAAATCTTGATGCTTATTACAAGCCCAACGGTATGATGCTCCGGTACCTTCAACAATATCAAAGATCTGAACACATCTCTCAAACGTTCTTCACCCCGCCGACCTCTTTCTAAATCCCTCTTAAGGAAAAGGAGCGAGAAGAGCAAAGGTCTAACGACGGGAACAAAAAGTATTTCTTCAAAAGTAATGGCTTCTTTCCTAGGCATTGAAAAAAGGAAAAAAGAAGAGAACGAGAAAAACTCCCGGGTATATGTGCCTCCAGGTTAATCCTATAAACAATTCATCATCACATACTTCATGGGCGGAACCAGATTTTCGTCCAAACACCTGACCTCAACTTCGTGTCCAAATACTTAATTGGATACTGCACCATGCATCCGCGTCTTCACAGACGTCTTAAGGACCTGAATACAACGCACATGATAGAACCGTGCGCTGTGTCTTTTCATGATCTTTTCTCTACATCTCTGAAATTGTGAAAATCGGTGACATCCTTCAAATGTGCCTCTTTCTCAGTGAGTACTCTCACGAGAAATGAGAACATGTAGTGGAAGAATGATGGGAACGAAAAACATCCCTCTGCAGGCGATGACATATTTCAAATTCTTTGCCATCATGTTCTGCCACGCGAAGAATATCACAATTCGGGTTGATGTGTGTGTGGAACAGAGATGATTTTCTACCAGACACATGACCTCGACTCCGTGCCTGGAAAATCTAAACAGATTCCATTTATATATCTACCTACCTAACTCTTCGCCAAACGTCGAAAAGAAATGACCTCAAGTCCTCAAAGGTCTTGATCAAAAACAAAGCTAGAATGTGCTCTTATGCTCGAGCATCCCCCCCGTCCCTTATAAAAAGACTGAAGGGAAAAAAATATAGCAATACACTTTGACTAGCTAAACAAGCCATGTCTTTCTTTCTAACCCTTGAAAGACTACGCGATGATTGGGAATCTTGTGTCTTTATGCACTGCGTCAAAGAATGACAAAAAGAGTCCACTTGTCCTTCTCTGGATTCAACAGGAGATTGAGAGGATGGATCCTGGTGATCAGGGTGGTTCGGATAGCCTCCTTGAGCTTACCCCAGAGAATTTTGGCCTAGACAAGTCATCGATGGAGAATCCTGACCAAAACGAGTCCACTTCAGACACTCAGAGAGGGAAACAGGCCAAAATAGTTCCTCCCAGGTCCCACACGCCCACCGCTGCTTTCCCAAACACAGGAGTGTTCAAGCCAACCACCATCCATGGCATCGAGGATCATAGAGTCACTTTTACGGACAACCAGAGGGTCGCGGTACAAGATGCCTCTCCAATTGCCAATGCCTGCCTTCCCTGCCTAAAGGCCATCGATAATGACATTCTCGCGGGCAGACATCCTACTCCCTGCTATTTCGTGGACCCTCGAGATACGGTTTTCTTCCCATAGGGTAAAACCCATTCAGTTTTTGCCTGAAGTGTCAGAATGTCAAAATAAGTGTACTACTGTGATTTTTTTTTTTGAAACGTTCAAAATTGCATAACTCTGTTGAGAGAGATATAAGAAAGAGAATAATTGGGATTTAAATGTGGCGGGAGCAAAATAACAACCCCACATCTAACATGTCCTCTCTCCTGCATCCCAAGAAATGAGACGAAACGTATCCGATGATGTTGATACATGTTACCACATCGCTAGGCGAGAACGAGTAAAGTGCATTACACCTACGTCAATGAAATTTTCTCTGCATTTAGAGATGAATAATCTTATTGAGGAATGTGTCCGCCTCCTTCTGTACTCCTCTCTTCATTAAGATATAAAAGATGTCTTAAAAGGCCAATATGGCGAGAGTGAATGGCCTCTCGGTTTATGTCATGTCTTCCCCCCTGTATTCTTACAATTAAAAATATAGATCTATGGAAGACCTATGCGTGGTGGAGAGTTACACGAGAAGGCACAGATTGACTGACATTCAAAACCATGGGAAATCACTTCTCTACGCAGGCTCATCCTTCCCCTACATTTCTAAAAACGAGGAGCACAAAGATCTTATGGATGTGTGTCGTTGCATAGCCAGGCGAGGAAATTGAAATTGCTGTACCATCTACTGCATGAATTGTTCTGTGCGTTTAGACAGACAACAACAACATCGAAACGTGCTTCCCTCTTCTCTGCAACTCTTCCTCCACCCCTCCCTCTCTTTCCCAGGAAACGAAACGTCGGAAACGAGCACATCTGGCCGGACAAAATCCATGGCCAGAATTATGGAACATCTCCCACCCACCTCCTTTCATCCACACATAAAAGCTTGAAGTAAAAGAGGCCCATGTCTGTCCATCCCTACAAGACCCGCGTGTATGAATAATGTCCAATCCACCAGAGTATATATGAGTGGGCGCAAAAAGAATTACAAAGAGTTACTACATGAGCATTGCGGAACATCAATCGATTTCAAGATATGGGTACTGCGCCTGTCTGTGATTCTTTATCAAAAAGAAAAAGCTCATGATTATTGGGGAATGCGTCGTTGCGACTCTCCAGCCCTTCATTCATCGAAAGCCTACCATGGCTGCTTTATGGGTCGGGGTACCCGTACAAACCCCACCTATACATAAAAACTCCCAACCTACGAGAGTATGAATGACCAGGTGCAAACACTCTTATAGAACAGACCAAAGAGCACTTCAGAAGAATTAAAACTACGAAACCATGAGCACTGCACTTGTCTGAGACTTTGACGAAAACTTTCAGGACAGACAGACGGACATGAGTCGTTGCGACTCTCGGGCGCTTCATTTCTACTAAAGCATACAACACTACTGCGTTACGTCTCTGTACAGCTCTATGAAACGCCCTTTGACACAAAAACTCCTAAACTACGAGAGTGTGAATGTGTGGGCGTAAAGAGTAACGGACATAAAACATGCACTGCACCCGTCTATGATTCTTTGCCAAAAAAAAAACTACACGATTACTGGGGAATGTGCCGTTGCCACTCCCCAGTATTTCATCAAGCAAAAGCGTACTTTGGCCATTTCATGTATCCTCCCGACTACTCAGCCCTTCATTTTCTACCAAAGCACACGATGCTGTCATATATGCCTGCGTCTCCCTCCAAACCTCGAAAACAAGACATCGAAGAGGTTATGTCGGAATCCAGATTTTCACACGCACACAATATGAGGATGCTCTGCTGTCCCCGTTAAAAAAAAATTAGTCAAATTCTGTCCATGTTTCGGAACTTGACCATTATTAAAGGCGATGTCATTAGAATTCCCATCAGTGGTTATGATGTCAAGACTCGCACACACGAGGATTACATGGCGGGACAAGTCCAGTAGTCCATATCCCCTAAGCGACGACGAATAAATTTATGTGGACACACATCTCAAACTAAACACGATACCCTTGGCGATATATGCCTCGCTGTCTACAAGCCGCTACTTCTAGCCCTGAATGCGCGTTATTGGCACCGACATCAAACCTCACATCTCGTTGATATATTATTTCAACAATCTTTGGAAAGAACTATACCGCGACTTCATGTGTTGAAGAAAACGACAAAAACCTTTCAGACATGTGGACTATGTCTCTGATCATCTAAAAATAAACATAACGGAAAACCAACACAATGCAGCCACCCTTTATGCTCAACAAAAGCACGGCATCCTCTAAAAATGTGGGCTGTGTCCCTATCTTTCCAACGTACGCTCTTATGAAAGATAGAGATATGTGGCCATAATCCATATTGAGCACAAGTCTGAACCCCTTCACATGTTCGCGCCACATCTCTGTTTATCTAAAATAAAACCGACTGCCAAACTGTAAGATGTGGCCATCCTTTGTGCCGAAGAACTACTCAAAGCTGCACATGCGCTGCGTCCCTGCTTGCCCGACACAAAACTGACTGGCAGACGGTGAGATGTGGCCATCCTCGGTGGAGAAGAAAACGGAACAAGAGTCAAAGACATGCGCTGTCTACCCAATTTTTCTGAACAAAAGATATCATGAGAGACAGACAGAACGTCATATGTGGCCATCCTCTGTGCCGAAGAACTACGCAAAGCTGCACATGTGCAGTGTCCCTATCTGTCCAACATTCATCCTCATGGTAGATAGGCATATGTGGCCACCCTCTGCGCTAGAGAAAACATCGAACTATAGCGACATGCGTCGACTGCCCAGTTTATCTAAAACCACGATATGACGAAAGGCAAACAGTGAATGGCAGTAGCCATCCTCTGTGTTGAAGGAAACCATGGAAGATTACACACATGCGCTGCGTCTCTGTCTTACGACGCAAAATCGAGTGCAGCCACGGTTATGTGGCCATCCTCTGTGCCGAAGAAATACGCACAGCTTACTCACATGTGATGCGTCCCTGCCTGTTCAACGTAAAATCGCATGGCAGACAGAGATACATGGCCATCTCATATGCGCCTAAAAAAAAAGGCCAAAACCATTACACATGTGCTGCCTTGCCTTTTCATCTAGAACAAGATATCCTGAAACGCAGCCGTTGGGTTGACATGTAGCCATGCTCCGTACTGAAAACATCACCGACGCCGTACGCGATGCGTCGTCTGCCCAACACAAAACCGCCTAGGAGATCAGAGTATGTGGCCAACCTCAGCCTCGAACAGAACTCTGAAACGATTCACTCATGTGCGGTATGTTCCTGTCGTGTGTAAAACCAACCCGATGGCAGACGATGTGGGTATCCTCCGTGTTTTTCCAAACCACAAAAGTACCACAAAGACTTTTCGGACATGCACTGCATGCCTGCCTTTCCGTTGAGAAATAGCAGTCACAACTGTCCATGTGGACATCGGAGTCTCCTTCTCTGAGTAAACGAATGGAATAACGCCGTCTATGATCTGAACGATTCGAATACTAGAATCACAGGGATTTAGACTAGTAAAGTCAAACCCTCTGGATGTGTGATTCATGTGGTTGACTGGGACGATGATATGCCAGCTGGCCGGGTACGCTATTACAATTGTCCAACTATGAACCATTTTGCCCCATGTCCAAGCTCTGGATAAAACACAGAGGGGTACGGATACATCGAGGGTCTTTCAATGACATGATGCGCTGTCCTCGTTCGACTTTGTAAAGGGGCGAGAGGGATCGAGGGATGAGAACTGCTGCTACAACACTCGCACCACTACAAGTTCATGGAATCGTTTCCGCGACCCGGGCGAGAATCAAAGGTATCTGGGCTATCCTCAGAGACTCGCGACGCATCCATTACCAACATCAAGCAGCCATTCCTATTTTGCGCAGTCCAACGCGCAAGTATTTGAGAATGGCGAGACTGGGACCCTATGTGCCAGACTCTCCGCGTGCTCATTGACATGACCAAAAGATGTGCAAACGCGATACCCCAAGGATCGAAGCGTCTGTTCACCGCCGTTCGTTCACGGCTGGTGACTGACTGTGWCTGTGACTGTGTCTGTCTGTAACATGTCTTGGTTGTAAGCTAAGCTGAGCAGATCACATCGCTCTCACTTGGGGGGCAGGTAGGCAGGCATGTAATATTACATATTCAGCGTTCAGTGCGGAGGATCACCATGATTTGAGGTGTGAGAACGTGTTTGTAATATGACAAAGAACGCGAGGCAAATGTGGGGTATGGAGACGATCGAGGGGATCTTGTTCACCGCTTCGCTGCTTCGCCGTGCGTGGTTTTTCGGGCTTATGAGGCGAGTGGGACTAATGGGGTTGTTAGTTAGGCATCGAGTGGGAACCTGCCAGATCAGTCTGTGGTGCAGATGAGGAGGTGATTGTAATCATCCAAGCGTCAGGCTTAGGATGAGGAAACGACAGCGAGGAAGGATGTTTGAAGGAACGAGACTTGCTGTGATATCCCCCAGGTTAATGTGCTATAGTGTATGATCAAGAATGTTTCGACAGAGATTGTTCTGCCTAAGATACCTTTGTATATCAGCAGCACTTAACACTTTAATCTCGATATGCCCCAGTGTATGCCACGTTGGAGTAGTGCGATGCTGACTTGGTCTCACCACAGAGGGGAGTAATCGTATCGTTCGCATTGTCGACTACCGCAAAAGGACTGAGTTCGGGCGGGTGATTGCTAGTGACTTGCAGTCGCCCAACGTGAACAATATTATGTCAGACGGGCATGATTTGACATGCTGGCCACCGCAAAGGTGCTGATTTGTGTCCAAGAATGCACGTGGACAATAATCCGCCGTAAGCATAAGCTGCTGCGCTGGAAAAACGGGTTCCTGGGTCTCTTGGCTTGTTCGTGGAGTAAAGGGGACAGGGCTAATCACATTGGAAGGCGAGACGCTATCCGTCGATAGTCAATGTGATCGATCAAGAGTCGTTAAGCTGAGGAATTTCGGTTATTCGATAGCGACTGATTTCCCGTTTCGGCAGTCATTACCACCTCGTTTGCGAAAGAGAGCTGAACAAGTTACGAGATCCTTCACGAACGTCGAATAAGAGCAAGGTAGAAAAGGAATAATCGAATATGCAGCCAGAACAAAGTTCAACAGCGAAGGAGAAAAAGCAACATCTCTTGTGGATTCTTCCACCAGGAATGGCGAGGCATGCAGATACAGTGTAGGCGAAGTGGCACAAGATCCTGAAGGGCGAATGTGGTCTCGTAAATGCGGTCAGCACGGCATCTGATATGGTTGAATGGTTTATGGGTCGTCGAGCCCTCTGCTGGATGTTGAAGATGGTGTTGTGAATCAGCCGAAGCGGCCAACCGTTAAGCATGTGTCAGTGCAGGATTTGCAGCGCTTGAAGGGGAGCAAAAGGTTGTGCTGGGGGCCAGGCCGATGGCATTCTTCCCCAATAGGCAAAGTTAGCAGAAAGTATTTTGGATTTCGACGAGGCCGAGAAATTGCATCGATTGTAATTGGCGGAGTTTTGCTTGACGAGAATGCGACGGAGAGTTGTACACACATGGAGGATCATCAGAAGAGCACATTGGCCCAAAGATGCTCCCAAGCAGGGTCATCCAGCGACTTGTTGCAATGCTGAGAGCGAATCGTGTTGGTTGCCCACCCTTCCAAAACGCGGTGACGGCGTAGCAGAGGTGATGTTGATCGTGTGAGCGCCAGCAGCTTCACCAAAGTCGCCCGAATGCTGCCGCTTATCTTCGGGGTCCGTTATGAAGGCACGAAGCGCGCACACTCTGCACGAGAATTAGCGTATTCGCGAGGCATTTTCCTCGTATCCACGTCGAATCTCTCGCGATGATGCCTGTAGATGGGTGCTGTGCCAGCCTGCAGGCTCTGGAGACGGGCACAAAAGTCCTGCCGGCTGGATGGTCTCACAAGGACGATATGATACTGGGTTCTGTCTAGAGGGAGGATACTGGATCTGCACGATCCAGACCAGCTATCAGCGGGCGGCTTGTATGGCGTCCCGCCTAGCGGGCACGATAACTGGCGGAGCCCAGGTCTGGCAATGAACGACACGCCTGAAGGGAGATGAGCACTGATCAACAGGACGGTCTAAAGTGGAGTCTGAGATTCTGGCGTCTGCCGCTGATGCCTGTATTCGTCCCATCATCAACTATGCGGACGCAGGTACGGGGTGAGGCTGCTTGCGGCTTGTCCCTATAATGGGGAGCAGGACTTCTCATTGCGATGGCTGGGAAGGCCCAATGCTGCAAGCCAAACGGGCCTCAGCCTCTGTCAATAGATGATCTTGTGGAACTGCAATTAAACCGCCATGAAAGAGGCATTCTGTGACTCGTAGGCCCGATAGAGTACTCCACTGATGGAGAAGGAAGAGGCGAAACTCGCGAGGCATTTTCCGGCCTGGCTGAGATGGAATAAGAGTCTGTCGCCTTTTGAGATTCTGGCCCCCTGTGACGAAGACGAAAGCGAGCCTCCAATGAGAAAATTCAGCGGCAGCTTCGACTCTAAAGAAACCAACCCACGAGCGCTAGCCACAGAGGGGGAGGCGGCGGTTGAGAACAAGAGGCCTCTGCGGCATATGGGCAGTAGCCCAAACGTGCTTGACGCAAGAGCGGCGCTTTTGAGCACATCGCAGGGTTTGGCGAGGTAGCCCCTGGCCAGACTAAAATGGAGATTGACTATTGATTTGATGGGCAGTCGCAGAAGATGCCTGTTGCAGCCTGCACAAGACAGGAGAGTCGGTCTCCCGTGATAGACGGGTGCATACCTAGGACCGTGGGGGATGTGTACGAAGTCATTTCACTGACAGGACCTTAACCTTACTCGTAGGTCTGCGGTGCCTCGTCAAACGCATAACGATGGGGCACAAGAAGAGTAGCCAGTAGCCAGTAGCCAGCGGGCCAGGCTATAGCTTTTCCCCGTCGGGAGAGGGCTGGGCATATTTTAAGAGAGATCAGCACGAACAACGGTCTTGGCGGGTGTTGGGGCTTGATGATTGTGGAGGGGGGCTCAGATCTATGAAGATGGGCCATGCCCATGACATCCACGATGATGGATGGGCTTTCTTTTGTTGCGGGCTGGCCAGAGACTGCGGTAGTGTGCAATCATGGCTGGCGCAGGAGGGGACGAGCATGCACCAGCGTCCTGGTCGATGGAGGCTCAAAACGTGGCCGCCGCCGCCTTCGGCCCACCGACGGGGGTGGATGAGTGTTCCAAGCGGAGAGGAAGGTCCTGGAGGTCCTGGTGGTCCTGCTGCTGGCTTGTCGTGCATCTCATGGAGTCCCAATATCACGGGTCGGGCTTGGTCGGTTCGAGGATCATGGACTCCCCGATCCAGACGGCCGCGGTCACGGCCACTGCCAGGCTCAGGGATAGCAGAAAGCTTGGAGAGAGCCAGGCAGCGTCCAAAACACCAAAGTGATCCGTGTCAAAAAAATTAAGTTGTGCAGTGCGCCGTGAGACAGGGGGTTGAGAAAGGAATGAACAGGGCTCGTGTGAGTGTGTGCGCGCGCCGCGAAAAACAGCCTGGGCGTGTCGCCGGGGTTGATACAGCACATATTCGGTACATCATACAGGATGGAGGACTTACGAGCGGAACATGGGCGTACCGATGTGCCAAAGAATTGTGATGGGCCGGGGACATGGCCAGGACTGGAGTGTGTGTTGGAGAGTACGAGGTGCGGATGTGATAGAGGGTCGCACGTGAAGAGATTCGGGAGCGGACCCGAAAGGGAGGGAGACAGAGACAGAGTCACACTGCAATTCAACTTCACTTGGGTAATCGCCGCCCCGCCGTGTACCTCCGTACAATTCGAGCGGGAAGCGGGGTACGGAAGTGAAGTACTAGGTACATACAGAAATAGGTATGCACTGACAGAAGCAAAAAGAGTTCCGAGTAGGGTGCGGCTACGGTACGCGATCGCGAGGTCAAAATAAGCTAGGGGAAGTTAATCAAAATGGCGTGGAAAAATCCGGCGGAGGGGATGATCCAGTCGCGGGTGAGGTTAATCAAAGGGAAGGGAGGGTGCAGCGTGCCCAGGAGAGGACAAGACAGGACAGGGCAGGGTGGAGGGAGGCGGCGGAGGCGGCGGCGGCGGCGGCGAGCCAGCAGCCAGCAGCCAGCAGCCAGCAACAGGCATTGCAGCAAGCACGCAGCAGGGGACAAGGCTGTAGTCGAGCTGCAATACACCCAGAAAGCCCAATACCAATCGCTGCCCTAGCCTGCAGAAGAAAGAAGCAACAACAATCTAGCAGAAACGATGCCGGCTTTGGTGTGGCACGGCAACTGTCTTCAGTGTTTGGGGCCTTGTCTGCGGAGTAGGAGAAAGCAAAGGGCCCTGTACTTGCAGGCGTCGCGCAAATCCTTTCTTCGGGGTATTTTTGGGGAGAAATAAGAAAAGCAAATAACAGGAAAGGAAAGGAAAAAACAAAGAGACGTCTTGCAGGACACGGCATAGCATCCGGCCGCGACAGACAGCGCCGGACCGGGGGCATAGGAACTCGAACATGGACAAAGCCGTCGTCGCAAGATCAAAGTCGCGAAAAGTCACAGGACCGGAGTGACCCCAGTCATGATCCGCTGAGCGAATGGCCTGGTTCCGTCGCCGTCATCGCCTGTCCTCAGACATGAGGACCAGCGGAGTGCATCAAGCAGAAATCAGCAACGACCCAAAAAGGCACTCGGTAGCTTTCTGGGCCTGTGACTTGACTGGGAAGGGACTGGGAAGGGACTGGAAGGGACTGGGACTGGGACTGGGACTGAGTGGCTCACGCTCTGGCACTCTTTTACCTTCAGCAGGTGTCGGATGTTTCCTGGTTGACGGCTCGCTTAAGCAGCCTTCCCATTGGGTGTCACCGCCTAGGATGCGGCCTTAGTCGCGCATATTACACGAAAGGGGGGGCGATTGGGGCAGTCCTGCTCATCTCTCTGCTGGGGGAAGGACGGTAGAGCGTGGGCGAGGTGAGGTGAGGGCCCCAGTTTCTCCTTCACTAATTGCTTCTCATGTTGCGCGACGCTGTGATGTGCTGTGCTGTGCTGTGCTTTGGGAGAGATGAAGGACGATGAGCGACTGCAGCTTCCCGTGTCTCTGCTACCGACCGACCGACTGACTACTGTGTCAATGATAATGTTCCTGACGTCGGCCACGCCTCGTCATTCCAGCAATCACCTACCCCCCAGGCCTGTCCCACGTTGGGGGACGCCATACCGGGATCCTCCACCAAGGCGGGCGGGCGGCGGAGGGAGAGGGAGAGGGAGTCGAGACGAGACGCGCCAACGGGGGAGGGGGTAGGGGGGTGGGTTATTGAACCAGCAGCACCAAGCAGCGCGACAAACATCAACATACCGCGACTTGCCTCTTTCTCTCCTCCTGTACTTTGCTCCAATACCTTTTCCTCTTCCCGTTCCGTTCTAATCCTAGACTCTTCTTGAAATCATCGAACACAGAGTCGAGCAAGAAATAGTAGAGAATAACAGACGAGAGGCAGCGCGCACAGAGGAATTACCCGTTGTCGGTCGTCGGTCGGTCAGGTCGAGGCTAAGATCGATACCATCTCCATCGCATCTCTTTTGCAGCACAGGTCAGGACTGTTAGTAGGAAGGCCCGCATCGAGCAAGGCGCGAGCCACGGCCGCTCCAGGTGTGCGGGATGTGGCATGCAGCTCAAGTTGCTGCACATACGCACCTGCGCGGTATGTACGCACTATCTAGCACCCACTTACGCCCGCACGCCCTCGCCGCCAAGGCCTGGAGACGACGAGACGAATCGAGTAGAGACGGCAAGGGGGACGCTTGGGAGAGGCGTCTGGATCGACCGCGGAGTCGTCCCCAGGTCCCAGTCGGCCTGTCCACCACTGCGCCCAAACCAGGCCGCCGGTAAATACTCCTCCTCGTCGAAGCATCGCACTAGCTCTCGATGCGCGCCAGCAAGCCTTCAGTGAAGCCCGCAGCAAAGCCAGCGCAAGCCCATCTCTCTCTAGCATTGCCGGAGCGCGCCAACTCCAGCTCCAGCGACCATCGCTTCATGCACAAAGTAAAGTCCAAGGCCACAGTCCTGCTGCACCCGCCGCCGCCCAAGAAGCGGCCATCTCGGGCACGCCAACTGTCATCTGGAGGCCAACGGGCGCCTCGTGCTCCATCGCTCGGCCGCCGCCGTGCGAAATCTACCATCTACCCAACTGCTAGTTGCTGCTACTGAGTAGCTGCTAGCTGGTGGCCGGCATCGGTGCCTCGAATCTCAAACGCTCAATATCAGCTCTCCTCTGCTCCTCGACCAAGATGATGAAGAGGCCATGGGCTTGAAGAAAAGGGCCGAAAATAACTGCATGACCACGTGGGGATCTGCTTGTTGTGCGCGACGCGGTGCTCGCGGGAGCACAAGCACAGGATTCACAAGGAATCAGCAAAGACAGACTCGGGCATGGGCCGCAATTGTCTGCTTATTGCACCATCCAACTCGGGACAGACACGTGCCGCAGGCAATATAACTGCCCATCTATTTATAGAGCACCCCCCAGTCCTGGAGCACGACGTAGCGATTGGGGCCAGAAAGCAGGTAGCCGGGATGGGGTTAGATACTCTCGTTAATTGACATGCAAATTGGGGACGACTAGTGCGCGCCGGACGAAGTCAATCAACTGGAAACCCTGGGGCCTTGCTGATCTGATCGATTTGATCGATGTGCTGGAAGGGTTGGGTGATGGGTGAAGGGGATGTATGCTTGCTGGAGAGGAGGAGCGAGCGCATCGGTCGTTTGCTATGTCTGGTTGGTAGCTCGCAGCTCGCAGGACCCAGCGGCCAGCATCAGCAGCCCCTCCCGCCCAAGGCCTAAACAGCGCGTGGAGAAACCGACGAGTGAATCAATCAATCATGTGCGGGCGTCGGCTGGGGGACTCGGTTAGCGCCAGGACCGGCCTGGATGGGCGCGCCTTGTCCTCAGCTAAAAGAGAGAGCCAGAAGCATGGTCTGTATTGGTCGGCGACGAGCGAGCACTGGCCGCAGGCTTGTCCTGGACCCAGGCCGCAAGGTTGTCCTCCAGCTTGCTGCGAGGATGGGATGGTCCTCTTGCACTTGGCTCCTTTTGGGGTGGTGAACTCTGACAGTTTTTTTTGTTGAAGTCTGGACCTTGGAGCGATGCACTGATGCAGTGCGTAGTAGGTTTGTCGGTAGGGGGTTGAAGGGCCTGGTGGGCAGAGAAACTTTTTCAAATTTTCAATAGACGAACGAAGAGGACAGAGGTCGAGTAGGTTGTGTATACGGCGGTGATGCGCCGCGCCACGCTGCGTATGGGTGTGCTATGGGGCAAGTAGAGAGAGAGAGAAGAGTAGAGGCACAGGGCGAGAGAAAGAGAGAGATGAAGTGAGCTCGCGTACCCATCAGAATATGCCAGTACTCTACTCTACGCGCTTCAGACCTGCAGCAACCCTCGCACATTCGACCACACCTCATCCTCTCCCACTTTGGAACTTCTTTTTCTCCACCACCACCACAACGAGCCATCACGGCCACCTCCACCCTCCACGCATCCAGTGCCGTGTCTTTTGCGCGCAACCCGCAGCAGCACGCACATCGATCTGCGGCTCGCATGACGCGGATTGGCCAGCTTTGGAGGACGGCGACGCCTGAGGGGGGAGGGGGAGCGAGTCTTTGTGGTGCGCTTTGTCTCGCAGGCGCTGGCACGGCTCGCAAGAGGCCAGACCTTGTCCGTGCAGGACCAGCTTCCAGTGCGCGTTGGCGCCAGTCCCGACGCCTCTTGAGGCCTCTGGCTTGTCCTCACCCTTGGTACATGGAAAAACAAAAGACAAGTTAGCCTTCTTTGCTCTTGTCTTGCACCTCTTGTCGTGCCGCAAGGCTGGGTCAGGAGCCGCATCACCAACACTGGAGCACACCATTCACCACTCGCCACTACTACTGGCTCCTGGCTCCTGGCTTCAGCATGACCTCCACGAACATCTTGAACCAAGATCCAGCACCAACACCAGTACCGGCGCCAATACCAGTACAGTACCAGTACCGAGACGAAAGTCCAGGTAGTCCGCCACCCCCGTCCTGGGTCAGGTCTTGCTCGACTTTAGCTCCTCCTTTCACGCGTCGCCCATACTCACCCCAGTCTGCCAGAGCCGTGGGCGAGCTCGAGACTGGCAGGGCTGGGCAGAATCATCTCATCCGTCATTGCTGCTATCCGACGACTCAAGCGTACTGGTACTGGATTAGTACTGGACTGGTACTGGGGACTACGAATAGAAATAGACTCTTGGACTGGTCGGTCAGTCAGTCAGTCACTGGTACAGGTACACTGATCAAAGAGCAGCGTCGGCGAGGTGAGCAAGACTCAGCAGCGGGAATCCATGCTGGGCCCAGCAAGAGGTCCTTTCAAAGCCTGTCGGGCCGGCGCAAGCGACAGGCTCCTCCACTGTGCTGGTCCAAGCCCGTCCCGCCGCCAGCGACTCCGAACAGAGGGCCAGCAGTGACAGGGTCTCGCTGCGGTGGGTGCTTTTTGATCCCGGAAGCGCATTGTTGTCTAATCGCCTGCCCCATGTCCTGCCAAACCGAACCTGAACGGTGTGCTGCTGGTTTTATTATTCATTCATCGTTGCTTCTGCCGTGCCTCGTCTGCTTTGCCTCTTTGCGTCAAAGTGCGTGCGTGAATGAATAGCGCTTCCCGCCCGCTCACCTGAGGGCCCTGCTCTCGTGCCATTGTCAATTCCCCCCTCCAATGACCCATCCCCCTTCCCATCCCGATCCAGATCCTCAACCCATCAACCCACCTGGACCACCCCCCAAAACGCTCGGACGAACCCTATCGCCTGGTTGAGCCCTTGAGGCCCTTGGGAAGCCCCCTAGCCCGCAGACAGCCACGCGAACCCTCACAACCCTGCTGCCCTTAGCCTTCCGTACATAATACCTGAGGGCCACCTCTCCACTCGCTCACGGCTACAAAGCCTTTCGCCCAGCAGAGTCCAGCCCTCGTCCGCCATCGCTGCTCTAGGGCGCCCAGGAACTGAGCTTAACTAGGAGCGATCGCCGCTGCCCGCGCGCCTCAAGGACCACCCACCATCTGTTCATCAGCCCGTCCACCACTTCTGCCCGCCTTAGGACTCCACCACCACCTCCACCATCGCCAACGTGCAACACCAGATCTCGCAACGCCTCTGTTGTGGCCTGCAAACTCACAGGCCTCATCTGTACCTCCCGCCCAACGAGGAAGTCGGCGCCGCTCCCAGGGCCGTGGATAGCAAAAAGGACCAGTCCAACCAACTCCAGCCAATCCGAGAACTGCGACCGTGATCTCCGGACGACGACTCCAGCACCTCGACAGCAGAGCGGTTTAACCTCTTGACCCAAAATCATCTTTCTCACAGTCCTGTGCCACCGCCTCAGTAGCACTACGTCTGCGCAACCAGGAAACCGGGCCCTACCCAACGCCGGAGGTGTTTGAGGAGAACATTGTTCCACCAGTATCTGCTTTTGCTGCTCTGTACGCCCTCCTCCCTCGGCCGTCGAGTGCGAGCACCACTGATATTGCGTAGAGACTGAGACTTTCTAGAAGATTTCCGGAGAGTCGTGCATCCATCGGTATCACTGCCCACAGAAGGACTCTGCGCAGGTACCATACCAAGGAAAGCCCCCATCGCGGCATTAGCAAGCCTCGGAATCGCCATTCGCCATCTGGGGTGACGATAGACTAGGTCGGGGACACCATCGTGGAATATCTGGACCAGTTGGGTGTCTGTGCGAGCAGAAGACCTTTTACAAGATCCTTTTCCCCTCCGTTCCCTGCATCTCATCAGCGTCTTGTCCTCTCTTCACTGAAGCCCGTACCTTTCGCATAACGCCCTGGGGCTACGAGCCGTCTGTTGCCCTCCGTGGATCATTCCCAGCCTTCACGTGGACACTATTGGCCTGGTGCGCAGTTCTCAACTTCGCCATTTGCAGCGTCACCGCTGCAATCCGTCCCATCCTCTTCATCTGACGCTGGTAGGCTGTCCAGGCCTGCCCCGGGCACAACCGCCAACGTGGCTGCTGCAGTGGCTCATCCGGCTTCGATGCATCCTGGGTCTGACCCAATGGGTGCACCTCCCAGCTTTGCGACTCGGAGGCCACACGCGGCCCAGTTGGGCAACTTTGAGCTTCCACCACCGCCTATGCACAAATACTCGTCCTTTAACACCGTCAACGCTTCACAATCATCACAAGCCCCTACCACCATTGCTAGTGTCGGTAATCTCCTTACTCCACCAAACAACATCCCAGGGGATGTGATAAGTCCCTCGTCAGGAGTTTCAACGAGCGCTGCACACTCTTCCGCAATGCCTTATAACGGGAATTACATCTATTCCCCGCCTCCGCAGGGGCAGCAGTATGGTTACCAGCACCAATCGCAACAGCAAAATCAGTACAACACTGGTAGAGGTAAGTCTCTGTCTTGTGAACGGACAGGGGATGAGCAGTCACTTACTCTGCGCAAAGGGCTGAACCCGCCACCGTATCAACAGCAGTTGCCACCATTTCCGCCATCTTCGACCCCACTGGGAGGCCCATCACATCAGGCGACTATGTCTGCACAGGAACAGCAGCCTCACCACATGATGAGCGCACAACCACCAGTATCAAGCTCGGCGCCCCAGCAGTCGCCTGCTCACGCTCAGGAGCCGTTCCATCGTCCTCCCCCTACCCCGAGTTATTACTCGCAGCCATCGACCACTCCACAGCAGTCCTCGTTTCCGTACTCGACTGGGCCATCACCAACCCAGCAGAGCCCAATCAGCGTAGGACCAGGCCCGAGGATGTCTCCGGCTATTTCACAAGGTACAATACCCTCGATCCCCTCAGCATCCGCCCAGTCACCCCACCCATATCAGCGCCCATATGGAGCGTTTGCTCTCCCACCAGCACCTGTGTTCTCGAACGTGAACAACCCGAATGGACAACTTGCTTTGGTTCCAGGGGTACATCCAGGCATGATGCCCGGTTTCAACAGCGGTCATGCGGCTAGTATGCCTCATTTCCTTGGCCACCCACCCCACCAGCAGCAAACTGCAAACGATCGACCATTCAAATGCGACCAGTGCCCACAGAGTTTCAATCGCAATCACGATTTGAAGAGACATAAGAGGATCCACTTGGCGGTGAAGCCGTTCCCTTGCAATCATTGTGACAAGAGCTTCTCGCGAAAGGACGCCCTTAAGGTACGTGCAAGCGCGTAATATCAACAACTCTTTTAGTACAGGCTAACATCATTCCAGCGCCATATCCTCGTCAAAGGCTGCGGCAAAGTTGCAAATGGCGGCGAAGACGCGAAGCAGGAAAGCAACTCACCCGATCACAAGAGCGAACCGGTGGAGACCAAACCCGTCATCTCGAGCCACGCATAATCTTGACGACTGTAATCTTTAATCTGGAATACGCCGACTTCATTTCGCCTTCCTCTGTATTAAATACCTTGCCGGCTATCCTAAGGCTCCAGGATAACACATTTTAAACGGCAACAAACACTTGCTTCGCTGTTCACAAAGTTTTGGATTTACGATGTTACTACGCGTCACTGTTTATTGTTTAGATTCTTGCTCTCCGAGACTTAGGGAATCCTTTTAAGGCCGGCGTTGACGGGTACAGGCGCGCTCGTTTCTCAGTTGTCTTCGCAGCGGATACCTCTTAGTTGATGTTTCTTGGGTTGATCCGGGGTGCTATAACGGGATGACACATTTCCTAGGGAGACAACTTATGGGGGTCATGCATTGGTGTGTCAGGGCCGGGGGGCTATCCCGCGCAGGGGTTTCGGGTTTCGGTTTAAAGTTTTTCACTTTTCGGGTTTCTTGTTTTTTCCCTCCCCTCTCTCAAATCTCGACGTACCTTTAGAAGGGACTAAAGTGTCCGAGTGTCGAGGGGAGCTGTCCTTCTAACTGTTCCTTTTCCCGGGTGTAATTGGCCTTTGTTCGCGAACCCCCTTTTTTTTTCTGTTTATTTATCTCCCTTGTCCTTTACTCTCTCCATATATATATGGCAGAGCACCAGCAGCCCATCGAATCGGCGCAATTCTGTACGGCATCATGGATCTTGGGGACATGGTGACGGCGAGCGGGGGGTGGGGTTAAAAAAAAAAGTGTGTGAAACGATAAGGAATATACCGAGATATGAAATTTTCAAATGTTCTGCCTTCCGATCCGTGTCCTGCCACATGCACTGTTTCCCTTAACTGAAATCATTGTCTGTATTGGACAAGCCCTGCGAGCGGGATGGGGGAACGGAAGGGAGCCACAAATACCGTACCGTATGCTTGGGACATGGTGATGCGTGAAGTGGAGCGATGCGATGTGTGCGATTGTTTGGGTCGTGGTGGGCTCCCAGGTGTTCTGTTCTGCAAAGTGTTCCTGAACGGGTGGAGGCTGCGTTAAGGTTATTTTGCGAGCGCAAAGAGTGGAACCTCGTGCGCTGATCCTCGGCGCGGGTAACGTGACTTGGCTTTGGGTGCCTGCGGGCCCCACGCGCATGCCAACCCCTGTCCGTTGGTCGTGGATCGGCCGCAGCGCCGTGGGCGGTTGGGGCAGGGAAGCGCAGACAGGGCAGCGCTGGCCAGGGCAGAACCTTGGAACCGGCGCCGAGTTTGTTCGCGTTGTTCGACTTCATGTCTTGCTGGTTTTTGCAACGTCGTTGAGTCTACGTCTCGACGGCAGGTCTGTGGGGTTTGGATGGTGATGGTAGAAAGGTGATGATGTATGATCGATGGGTGTATGGTTTGTATTGATATTTGATGAGCTCTTTCCTACTGGGCTTGCTTCAGGTGCTCTCGTCCTTTCCGTCTTCAAATGTCAATCATCTCAACGTCTATCTCCTCTATACTCCTTTCCAAAGTCTCATTTCCAGTTTCTATATGATAGTGTTGTTGCATCACTTGATAAACGTACGTGATGTTGTCTGCGATGCATGTGTCAAGTCATCAGGAGAGAGCATCCTGCTCTGGATCAAGCATGCAAGGCACCAGCAGCACCACCGTGGCGCACATCTTGTAGAATTCGTAATGCAAAGCAAGGTAGGCCATGGTCTCCACTTTATCTTCAAATCGTGACTGTTTATACGCTTTCATTCTTTGGAGTTCGCTGGGAAACCCATTCCGCTCAACCCCTTTGGCAACAACAAACAGCCATATTATGGTCATATCCTTGGCACATTCTTTGGCGCCGCGAATATTGCAAAATTCCCTGGCCCGTCCTGCGCCGTGCAGAAGAGACATTGCACTCTGGTCTTGAAGCTATCGTCACTTCTCGAGTGTGAGGTGGTGGTGTTGGAGCTCTTTCCCTGGTTTGTTTGCTGCGCCAACCGCGACTGGCCCAAACTCACCTCCGCATCATCAACTGCACCGACCCTCTCCACCTCTCTTCCAACTCCACCAGTATACATGTGCCAGCAGACTTGTTAACGTTTTGGAAAATTGGACACGCCCAATTGCTTCAGCAGGCCGTCCCTCCTTTACCGGCTACTTATCCACCAACTTCCACAGATTTCTCATCCGCGTTTGCACGTAAACACATAAACACGGCAATACCTGGTCATGGATGCAGCTTAGCCCGCGGCACGACTCTTACCACAATCTCAACAAGCGCGTCTCGGTGCTCTAGCGACCTTTGCATCTCTTATCCTTGGTACCACTTTCGAGATATCTGCCTGCCAGTACAAATCCCGCCCGAGTGACGCCAAACAACGCGCATCTCATAACCATCCCGTCATTGCTGTGGCCATAAAATGGACCACGCCTTTCACGGCCGTCCACCGACGCGGCGAAAGGTGCTTGGTGATGCAACTCTGCGTGCAAATGAGGGCAAATCCCCTCAACGACGCCACGGAGAAAAGCACAATCCAGACCCAGTCGAGTCATCCTCACCGCGTCCACTGCCACACAATGAGTCTCTCATGCCAAATGGATCGCTTGCTGTACGACACCAGCCTCAACAATCACCAGACAACAAGCGGATCTCGGCAGTCATCAACGAGGACATCAGACCCCGCAACCCAAAACGCGATTCGGAGATATCTAACGCGAGTACGAACGCTTCGACTACGGGCCGCCGGCGGAAGACACACATTGGGCCATGGCAGCTTGGGAAAACAATCGGCCGTGGAGGATGCTCACGCGTTCGAATTGTCAGGCATAGTTTGACTGGGGATTATGGAGCTGCCAAAATCATCTCAAAAGCCACAGCAGAGAAGGTCAGGGCTCTTAGTCTGGCAAATCTTATCGAGAGTGCCGAACATGACCCAAGCCTTGGAGGTGGGAGTGTCATTCCGTTTGGCCTTGAGCGTGAGATTTGCATTATGAAACTTTTGGATCACCCAAATATCGTCCGATTGCATGATATCTGGGAGAACCGCAATGAGCTGTAGGCAAATTCTTGTTTCTCTCGCTTGATAGATTCTGACAAACTGGTTAGGTACTTGATTATGGAATACGTCCAAGGCGGCGAACTATTCAGCTACATTGGCGAGAAAGGATGCCTCGAGGAGATGGAGGTTGTCCACCTCTTTCGACAAATCATCGCCGCTCTTCTCTACTGCCACCGTCTAAATATCCACCACCGAGATCTCAAGCCGGAGAACATCCTTCTAGAACGAGAAACATTCAACATCAAACTCGTCGATTTCGGCATGGCGGCATTGCAACCAATTGGAAAGAAGCTTACTACACCATGTGGTAGCCCTCATTATGCAGCACCAGAAGTTATTCGTAGTATGTCGTACGATGGTGCCAAAGCTGATATCTGGAGTTGCGGCGTCATCCTCTATGTTATGCTCACAGGAACTCCTCCGTTCAACTATTCCGGCGATGACCGAGACCTCAAACATCTTTTCCGGGCGATAGCTCTAGCCGACTACGTGATGCCTGATATGCTCTCCAGGGAGGCTCAGGATCTTATAAGGCGAATTCTAATCCCAGACCCCAAGAAACGCATCTCTATCGATTCGATCTGGAGGCACCCCTTTTTGCATAAGTACGATGACCAACTTGGCTTTCGAGGTGAAAAGGCTACCATGCAATACTGGGTTGGCCCCCTTCCCGCAATCACGGACTGGATCAAGCTCGAACGACGTGCTATCGACCGAGAGATTCTTAGACACCTCCGAACACTGTGGCATAGCGAGACGGAGGAGGGGCTTGTGCAACGCCTTTTGAGCAAGGAGTGAGCAAAATTTCAATGTTCGAATAGAATTTGTAGACCTAACAATATTGTAGTGCGAACCAGGAAAAATACTTCTATTCCGCGCTTCTCAAATACCGCAACGAGCAGTTGGAGGATTACTCGCCCGGCCCTCATACCGTTGCGTATTCCAACAGCGATCATCACCATCATACCAAAGCGTCCCCCAACAGCCGCGATCTTCTTGAGCTTCCAACGAGGGCACACAAGGGTTCCCAATCCAAATATTCGATTTTGAACGACGAGCACCTCTATTCCAAACATAGTTTCTATGGACCTCCATCTTCCGATGCTAGTTACGATCCCTTCCGGGCTTCGAGAGACCCCATCATTCCTGGGCAATCTCTGAACCAGAATGTCACGGTTCATCGTGGATCTGACAGTGGCAGTCGGAAAATGCGCCCAACTACTGCGCTAGGCCATCGAACAGGAAGCTCTTTGCGAGTTCAAGCTCTGAGGAACTCCAAACGTCGTGGTTCTGTCATCTCGCGGGATTCGTCAAAGAGAAGCACTCCTTCTCAACGCTCTCAGCACTCGCAGCGATCTGCTACACCGAAACGACGATCTGTTTCTCGCTCATCAATAGTGAGCTCAAATTGGCCAAGTAGTCCACCTGTCATTGCTCGGCCCGCAAGCCTTGGAAGGCGTGGAGTGAGCTTTTCACATCTGCGACGAGGCTCGACAACCAGCGGCACTACAACTACCACAGGTCCTCATTATACTCCAGAGCAGCGTCGGTTTTTGGAGCGCACACAGGACTCTACCGGGATGTCTGTCACTCCTAGCACCCCTTCAACATATCGAGCTACTCCGCTCGGCTCGAGGATTGCCCCAAGTCCCGCTATTCCTCGACTGCGGGTGCGTAAGCCAGAGAGTCCAACGAAATACATCCAGAGTGAAGCACGGAAGGTCAGCACGGAGCTTGAGAAAGTCATGGAAGAAGCCTTCAATCGCTCTTCTATTGGCTCTAGCATCCGAACTTCGGTCACGGAAGCAAACCGAGAGCTTGCCGAGTATGACACTCCGCCCACCTCATTCTCAAATAGAGATTCAGGAGGGAGCGGGCTTGCTACACCAAACAACAAGGCAAACCGACCACTTCCGCCCATTCCAAACGAAACTCCAAATACATTTCTGCTGCGGAAGTTGGCTGAGACAAGGGCCGAGATTGCTCGCAGACTTGATCAGGATGTCGACAATACTCAGCAGTTCAATGAAGTTCTAGAGCACTTGGATCGTTTGATGCAACCAAATCCCAGCAATGCACTGCGAACATCATCCGCACCTGCCAAGTCTCCTGAACACTCCTCCATCTTGCCGGTGATTTCTGAAGAGGTGAAGGCAGACGGTGAAGATCGGTGCGAGCCCTATAGCAATTCCTATAGAGCTGCCACTGACCCCGTCAGGCCTAATCTTCAAGGTCGCCATGCGACTGCGGATCAGGCGACTACCATCCGAATCGTCGACCAGTCACCGATACCCATAGCTCCGCTAAACATCCGTAAGCGGAGCGGTGCCAGTACACTCTCCCGGAGGGGGGCTAATGATCGTCTTCCAGGTGGTCAAAACCCGATCACACCGGTTTCGTCTTACCAGAATGTGAAGAAAGCTCCGCTTGGTGTACACACTAATGATGGCGGATTATCCGAGGCAGCCATACCAATGGTCATGTCGGATCAAAAGGAGGCCGCAATCAGGAAAAAGAAGTCGTTATGGTTCCGTCGAAACGCGGACGACAAAGAGCAACTCCAGGAGAATCGACCTAAAACCACGAATTCGCGTCTTCAGATTCCTGATGCATGGCATGGTCTGGATGATCGCCTTGAAAAGAGTCCGGCAGTAAACCAAGGGTCTGCGAAGACAGGCTCCTCCATGGCCAAGCAGACAACAAAGACTTCTGATGGCACTACGAGCAGCGAGTTTCCTATGCGCCCCGCAAATACAAAGGGCGACAATAAAGATCGGAAGGGATTCTTCGGTCTGTTCGGGAAGAAGACCAAAGAGGAGAAACCCAAGGGGAATGTTGAAGTGCGATGTGAGTGCAAACGCTGCGCGGGTTCAAGTGTTGCCCAGGACCACTTTGTTGTCGAATCCGATAAACACATTGCTTTTAAATCACCTACTAAATTTCCACTAGCAACTGAGCTTAGCTCTTCATCTATTGTCTCTGACTACGACCTTGAAGATGATAGTTCGGGCGGAAGCGCTCGCGGGCCAGAATTCCAAATGAACTGGCTTTCTCGTTTCCTTCACATTAAGCCTGCAAATAAGGTTCTCTGCTTCCGAGTCGGCCGCGGGAAAGTTCGCGAAGAAATGGTTCGCCTTCTGAAAGACTGGGAACGCTACGGAGTACGAGACGTGGCATTCAACCGCAAGACCAACATCATCAATGCTCGTATTGACAAGAACAATCGTAAGTATACTCGCCTTCTCTTTCGCGCTTGGTCGTTGGAGGCGCAGGACGCTCTGCTGCTACAATTTGATCATTTACGCCACGTCTTTTCTCGTCGTAATGTTTTCTCCCTTCTACCGTCCAGTTTGCGCTAATCTCATTCTTCTCCGCAGATCTTAAAATCAAACCCGTTTCCCTGGTCATCGAGCTCTTTGTTGTCCTTGAGCACGGCCATCGTGCCAAACTTTGTCTCGCACGCTTCACGCAGACTAAAGGCGCCGCGTCGAGTTTCAGGAAGGTGGTGGATATCGTCGAGGATGTCTGCCGTGGAAGGGGGATGCTAGTCGAGGACGAAGAAAAGAGGGAGGGTATGTGTTCAGTCTTGGCTTGATTGGGTAGGGCAGAAGTGTGGGTGCTGGGTTGGTGCTTTATGCGTTTAGGGGCGCATCTTTCCTGACGGCATCGAAGTGGCTGTTGAAGACCCCTTGATTACAAACAACTTTGCTTGGATTCGATTTCGTACCTCCGCATACGACCGCACACCAAAAGTTCTTATATCGACGTTGTCAGCCCCTAAATCGACGCAGCACGAAAACAGAACCAAAAGGTGGAGAGTGAGTCTCCGAGGGAATTAATGCATTATGGATTTATGGATGAGGAAATTGAAGGCCTCCGTTTTTACTGAATGGCAGCGTGTCACCCCCACTTTAATGACTGGGGAATGGATGCTCTTAATGGCTAATTTTTCTTTGTTTTTTACCCTCTTTTTCCTCTGTCTCTTTTGGGTCCTTGTATGATGGGTTCTGGTGCATGGTTCACGGAAGGCATTGCGTTTGAGATGTCCCCGGGATGGACGAATGGAGTCAAAGTGAATTATGGGTTCAAGGAGATTGGAGTGGTGGTGCGGGAATGCTTCGAGCTTATGCTGGATGTCAATCAATGGAATAAGGCTTGTATAGATGGTAATTAGTAATTGAGTGGTTGATGTGGGTGACTTTTTTGTTTCGTGCGTTTTTCCTGTGCGGGATGTGAGGGAGGGTTGTGGTTTGAGCTATGTGTGGTATGCTAAAGGATGCATAGGCAAGTATGACATTCAATTATCTGGGCAATTTGTATCAATTACATTCTACAGCGAAGTTGACAGTGGATAGATATACACTATCAACAGGTTTTAGTGATATATCTTACGGCTATGATAGGGTAGATATTGTTTAGAGTGGCTGGGAAGGTTTGGGGGCTGAAGGGAGCTGAGGGTTTTGATTGCTGGGATGGCGAGGAGATATTTTGTTTCGTGGTGGATTTTGTGGGTTTTGAGGCTGTGTTGAATTTATGATTGGAAGGGAGTGGATTCTTTCCCGCAGCTGGGAGTGGGAGTCTTGTGGGATTATGGATTATGGAAGGATGGGTGGGTGGGTGGATGGACATCATTTTGTGCATGCGTTATGACTGGTGAATTGTTAGTTGGATGGTTTTTCTTCTTTGAAGGTAGAGGTAGGGAAGGGTGGAGAGTGTGGGGAGGATATGGAGTCTGGGTGGTGAAGAGGAGTTGCGTGTTGTGTGGGATTTGTCATTTTATCATTTTGTTTTTTGACGGGGGAGCGGATGCTTTGTTTGAGAGGCGTCTAAGGGGAATTCTTGTGAAATCCTAGATAGGTATTCAGAACGTTGTAGAGCACTACTTATGTTGTGTAGAGCGGGGCATTACGCAACTACGGCGTTCGAATCATGTTCAACTGTCTTTTCAAGTCACTTATTCACACTGGGTTAGATTTGAGAGCAATCTGGATTTCAGATTTTGAGGCTAGAGTACTGGACATTGCGCCTATAGAGAGTACTATGGGGAAAGGAACTATCCTTACTAATTTCCAGAGGTCTTTGCAGAGGTTGAAATGACTTTTGTACGAGATGGACACTTATGTGATGAGATAGAGCTAGTTGAGAGTCCTGAAAGCTGCTTAGACGGAGGACTGAGACGCTCTAGAATCATTCAAAATTCCCACACTGTTTCCAAAACCACCCATCGTCGGTCGCCTCTCTAGAAGGCATGCCTCGCGATCACAAGCGCCTTTTGAAGACGTTCGTATCGCGTGGTGAGCTCATTGCGGGTACTGGAAGTAGCGAAGTTCTCGCCTGCAATGTCTGCCAGCTCGTTGTCTTCGAGGTTACCGATCAATTCCGGAGTCAGGCTCTTGACGGGTCCGCCTTGGCCAAGAATGTGGCGTTCGGTGACCTGTAAGACTACATTGTCTGTGAATCGTTTGAGCGCTACTTTGTAATATGCTTTGAGGATATCGTGAATATCATTCACTGCTTGATCTTCGTTGCTAAGATGAACGCCTTTCATCACTTGATCCATATCGAAGGGAACTCCGTTCGTATATCCCCTTGCCTTCAATCTGGAGATGACTCGTTCTTGGCGGATTGAAGATAAAGTATCTGCGAAGTAATGGTTTACCGTCTGCAGAATCCCACCGCGTTCATCCTCAAGAACCTTATTGAGTTGCGCGTAACATGTTTGCGCGATATCTCCTCCTGCCGATAGCTTAAATCGCAGTCTCTGCCTCACATCGTCATCAGAGATCATGCGCGAGTAAGCTGAGTCGTTGTACTTGTTGACTACATTGATAACATCATCAATGTACTTTACCGCAATGTCTTTCCACGGCTTGGATTGTTCGCGGAAAAGGCTTTCAAGGACCGCGGGATTGACAGTGCCAGGTAATTCCGCCCCTCGAGAATCCCTGTACATGCCACGAATCCACGTATAGATATCCTGAGGGTTGCTTTCACGACGGTCGAATTCCCCATCGACGCGTCCTTCAACAGTCTGAAAAATCTTGGCATGACCCTTACGCGACATAGATTCCGCAAATTTGTCGTTGATTATCCGAACGTGCATGCGGAGCTTAAGTGAACTATTCGGGGAAAGATCGGGGATATAATTGCCACTTAAGGCGTTCGCAACATCCTGTTGATATCCATTCGCGATTCGGGTGAGGAAGCGTCTCTGATCTGTCGTGGTTTGACGTGCGGGCCCAAGGAGATCTAGTTCTTTCTGTGTGCTCAAGGAAAGTTCTTCAATATCTTTGACTACCTCCGGGAACTCGTTGCTGATGTGACTATAGAGAAGACCCCCAAGGAACGCCTTTAGAGGGGATATGCCGACGCGATCTTTTTTGAGTTCAGTCCAGGGCTGTGTAGTAGAGAAGAATTCTTTCTCCTTCTTGTGACGACCCTCGATTGTGACCCCCTCACTGATCTCCTGTGTCGAGCGATTTCTTACAGCGAACCAGCCGTGAGTCAATTTCTCAACTTCGTTCTTAGCAATACGGAGCACACCCTGCTCATCACCAGCCTGCAAAGCATCGCATTTTGTGATAATCCCAACTGTACGTTTGCCGGCGGGATCCGCAGCTCGGGCCATGGAAAATACTTCCTGATTGGCCAGATTATTGCGTGCATCCATTACAGCCAAGATTATTGTACGCTTGTCAGTGATGTAGTCTTCAATAAGCTTTCGAATGATCGCCCGATCTTCCTCGGTCTGGTATTTGGTGGCATTGTGGAATAGCCCTGGCACGTCAACAACACTGAGATGGTGATGACCTGGCCCAGACAACTCTATCTTAAGGATATCTTCTGAGAATCGCTTCTGAAGATTCTCCAGGTTCTGAGAACTCGGTCCTGGGATTCCCATGCATTCCGCAGCCTCGTCAAAGATTGCTTGAAATCCTTGTGTATCGAAACTATCCGCCGGTAAGTTTTCCTCGAATGCAAGCAAGCGGTTCTTCGCTTCGTCGTTTGTTTGAGCACTTGGGCCAGGTATGATCGTAATCCTGGTTTCTGCCTCATCGGTAGAGGCGCGACGGAGCACTATTTGTGTAGCGAATCGAGTACACAGATCACTGGCAATTGGGAACGACAAGCCTGTAATTCCTTCAAGGAGTGAGGATTTTCCGCTTGACTGATCACCAACCACGACTAGCTTGACTCATAGTTAGTAAGAGCTTCTTTCATTGGGTGTTCTATGCTTACCTGTGGCAGAGAAACGTTTTCGTTGACCCCCAACTCACGAAGCTTGTCAATGACGCCAAGAACCTTGACACGCTTCTCATTGTCCAGATCACTGACAGCTGAAAGTTCTAGCTTTGGTTTCTTTGCCATTTCCGTTCAGTTCGAAGTAGAAGTGATCTAGTAGGTGCAGGAAGAAGTCGCTAAGATCGGGGAGATTGAGGAGATTAGGAGATTGGTGGGAGACTGAGGAGAGACTGGGGAGAGACTGAGGGGAGATTGAGGTGAGTGAGGTGAGTGAGGTGAGTGAGGTGAGTGAGGTGAGTGAGGTGAGTGAAGTGAGTGAAGTGAAAGAGTAGACTGAAAAAAAGGAGTAAGTAAACGGAATAGACTGACAAGACTGCGCACATTGAGTAGATCGAGAAGGCGAACCCATGGAGGCCGTTGGCTGCATTTATACATCACATGGAGAAGTGTGCCGCAAGACTTTTTGTCATACAAACAGCAGAACATGCGAAGTAGGTTTCGACAGCAATCAATTGGAATGTTTTCTACCTCTCCTAGGAATACTTGTGGTTGTTGCATATCAGGTACGGTAGGTGGACGAGCATTTTGGAATGTGCCTGAGCAATGTTGTTTGCCTGATCCTTTACTATGGATCACATATTTGCTAACAAAGTGAATCGAGACGGTTCAAACTGTGGTGCGGCTCAAATGTGGCTCGTCAAGTGTGGCTGGTGAAGCGAAAAGCCACCGGGTTTGCCAAGCCGGACTATTTGTTCTACCGACACACAAAGCGAGGCACCACGAATCTCAAAATCATCCGCCACGACAACGACCTCGAAATACTAACACAGCAGGTAACGCATCACCACCGCCAACATGCGTACCTACGACGATACCTTTAGCGGTCAGAAGATCTACCCGGGCAAGGTGCGTTTTGCTTTATAATATCGCCCCTTCACCCTTGCGACTATTTCGAAGTTTCCCTGCGAAGGCGCATATCACTCCAAACCATGGGTTCTAGGTCGAGCAGGAATATGAACAGATGCTGATGGAATGTATATAGGGCAAGCTCTACGTCCGTGGAGATAGCAAGATCTTCCGATTCCAGAACGGCAAGACCGAGAGTCTTTTCCTTCAGCGCAAGAACCCCCGTCGGATCGCCTGGACAACTCTCTACCGAAGGCAGCACAAGAAGGGTATCTCTGAGGTCAGTGAAAACTATAGGATCATTATGTTTGGGGGCATTGAATTTGGTAATGGACCGAATTGCGCGCCACAATTGGACAAACAAAGGGCAAGGCAAACGGGATGGTGCAAACCACATGGATTGCTTTGTTTATGCCTCAATTGCCCATCCCAACGCCCTGATTCCTTGCCATACGTCAATCTACGTTTGAATTAACTGACACAATACTACAGGAAGTCGCCAAGAAGCGTACTCGCCGCACCGTCAAGCACCAGCGTGCCATCGTCGGAGCTTCCCTCGACGTGATCAAGGAGCGCCGTAGCCAGCGTCCCGAAGCCCGTGCCGCTGCCCGTCAAGCCGCCATCAAGGAGGGCAAGGAGAAGAAGACCGCCGCCGAGTCCAAGAAGAAGGCCGAGAAGGCCAAGTCCGCCGCCAGCTCAGCCAGAGGACAGGCCCAGAAGCTCCAGAGTAAGCAGGGTGCGAAGGGTGCAGCGCCGAAGGTTCAGGCAAGCGTTCGCCGCTAAGTCATTGAAAAGAAAGGAAATAGCGGGCTTTGGGGATGTGGGGGTTTCGGTGTTCTTAAACGACTTTCTAAAGGGAATGGGATGGGATGATGGCACACATCTTTCTGCACCGATACTCCGGATACCTTTGTCGACTAGGATCTGGCGATAGGGCAAAAATGCAATTCATGTCCTCATGATTCGACAAACATGCTCAGTGGTACTGAAGACGGTCGGCATCATAGAGAATGTACTAATGTACTAACATTTTCCTCTGCCCGCCATTGTGAACTTGGGCGAAAGTACATCTTGGTCTTGTTCCACCACTGCTCACTAATTGTCTTTCAACCATTACCATGCCCAATGTCGCCAGACACGCTGCCCAGCAATATATAATGTATACTCCAAAAGCTTCAAAGGCGCCACTGTAATTGTGGTAGACTCCCTTTGGCTGCCCTTTCTGATCAATTGCGGACCCTCAACAATGCATACACCCTTTGCGGGGCCGCTATAGCCTCTTGACACAATTGAAAGACCACAAGTTTGGTCCCCGCCCCAGCAGCATATCCGGCTGTAGAAATTTACTTCTTTTAGCTAGGAATCATTCTGGCAGTACATCTCATATGGAATATAGGAGATTATTGTGCAAGAGCGAGAGTCAAAAATCGACTAGTGATAAAAGGACCGGACCTGTTTGAAACAACCACAGTTATAGATAGTCTGTGTTGGTGCCCACATTATACTGCCCGGATGGCCAGTGCTTGCAACAGTTTGTCTGCATGAGAGTCTGTAATGACGGAATCTGCCCTGCAAGAGTCCCCTACAACTTCGACTTGATTCCATTAATGTCGCCCTCACCGAGTTTCTGAGAAGACTGAATATCATTCACGCTACCCACCCCATCTCCATCTTGAATAACCTTGTTCCTTTTCTCGGCCTCTGCCGCTGCAATGAATCCTGGCATTGTTGCAACGAGCAGACCTAGAAACGCCGTAGCCCCAGCAATACCCTCGATAGTTTTTATTGCGGAGCCCCCAGCGCCTGCACTTTGGAAGAATGAGAACGCACTGTTAGCAGCGACATTGCCTATGCCAGCTTGATAGGTAGCGGCGGTGGAACCTTTGAGAGACACATTAGTTGGAATATGATGGAATATGCCGCACCCATACACGTACCTCCAGCCACACCCGCTTCAGTAAACCCAAAGGCCGCGAGAACACCTGGTGCCACCGCCATAGCGATGAAAGGTAGAATTACCGCCACCGCAAGACGTGCAACTAGTTCCGGGTGCTCCTCGATCCACTTCCTAGTATCGTGCGGTAACTTATGCCAGTCGATCTTGTCCCAATCTTTAATCGCGCCTTTGATATAATTCTGGGCATTTTGGCTGAATTGATTGAATGTCTTGCGGGCTTCTTCAGCGGCTGGGCCAACGTGTTCGCCGATATTCTCTTTGGCTTTTATGAGTCCTTTTACGACTTGCTCAGCTATTAATTGCACGTGTCGTCCAGCGTCTTTGCCAAATTGCTCCATCTTTTTCATAGCCTTTGGATCGAGTGCTTTCTTAAACTCGCGTTTGATGTGGTCCAGACCTTTATGGATGTCCGCTGCGACCGTAGGCGGCGCGCTTACCGAGCTCTTGGCTCAAGTGTTCGAATGCTTAGATGGCGTTGTGGAAGAAGCCCATAGTGTCTCGTCAGCGTTTGCGGGGCCGGGTTGCTGTTCGAAGACGCGCGAGACTGTCCAATAAGAATGTTTCTACCAGTGTCACAGCGATAGGCTTAGCAGTGGAGACAGGGAATAGATACTGGCATGAACATTAGGCAGCAGCATTCCGGGGTGGAATTGCTTCTTCGATAACATTTTAGTGAGTGCCGTATGAAACATACATGCACCTTCAGAATGGAGCAATCCCCGATTAATGCATCTAAATGGTATATTCGTCATAATACACATATACATTGACAAACTTCTTAGACTTTGTCCAAGACAGCAATTCTTTCGCTGCTTCCGAAGCTCCCTGATTTTCTTCCTATCCCTTCAGCGCAATCCTCATATCGGGGTTTTGACTAGATCCGTCACGGACTGCTCGACTCCCTTGTCATCCAGACCTGTTGCAGTCCCGCATTAGCTATGACCCGATTGTGACTCTGAAATGTTCGCTCCTTACCTTTCAGTGCGACCACCTTCTCTTTGCCGAAATCTGTATGCCTCAATGTTAGCATATGTCATTTCATACACCTAACTCCACATTTCAACGGGTCAGCTTCGGAAACGCCCTCTATGGCGAGCTCCTAGGCCTTTCGCATAAACCGAATAGATTGAGAATCGTATTCAACGCACCGTATCTCGCATAGACTCTTGGTTCGATTCCGCTTGCCTCTCGGATCATGATGGGTGTGTGCGGGTTGTGCTTCTTCATCGTCGGATAGCTCTTTGTCAGGAAATTCCTAAGCATCGACGAATTAGTATCTCTCCAAGAAAATAGTTCAATGAACGAGAAAGCAACAACGGCTGTTACATAAAGCAAGACGATGATGAACAGTTGCATACCTGGTCGCAGCACTATGCTCGCTCGTCTGGCAGAACAGAAACCTCAATTCCTTCAACCCCTGTGTGAACGCATATTTGGAAGCCATGATGTGAGTCGCGACGTCAGCAACCTAAGCGTGAGGAAACGATCGGTAGTAATCGTGAACGTCCAATTGATCCGACGTTGAAGTTGAACCTTGAAGCTCCAACGACCCGCTAACCCCAAACCAGCCACATTAGCCCTTGCACCGGAGAAACCCCAACGCCGACGCGCTGTCGGCCCCGAAAGTAGGACCTTCCTCATCCACCAAAGGTCGAGCACAGGCTTATCCCCGGCTGGCTTTTCTGACGACTCATCCACACCTCGACCGCATCTCCACTCCACCCAATTCCTCCCCTACAAGCCATCGCGACTGTCTTCTTCGACCTACAACACCAGAATAAGACAGCCAAGATGTCGTTCCGCCCGGGATCCCGAATCTTCACAGCCTTCCGCCCAATGTTCCGGCAACCGCTGCTGCGAAGACGGGTTCAGACGGCTGCTGAGCAGCCCGCGCAGGCTGAACAGGCTGGATTCGCAAAGTTCTGGAATAGCCCTGTTGGTCCCAAGACGGTGCACTTCTGGTATGTTCACTCCCTTTTCTCAATTCCCCGTCATCATCTACATCATATATCCAAAGAGTCACCAACACGCGACAACACCTCCCCACCCAATTCCCAACCGTCCCCAGCCCCCCTCTCTAAACAAACAAAAAGACTAACAACCCCCCAGGGCCCCAATAATGAAATGGGGTCTAGTCCTAACCGGCGTATCCGACTTCGCACGACCAGCCGACCAACTCTCCCTGACACAAAACCTGGCTCTCACCGCAACAGGCGCAATCTGGACCCGATGGTGCTTCATCATCCGCCCCAAGAACATGTTTCTGGCAGCCGTAAACTTCTTCCTGTTCCTCGTCGGCTCAACACAGGTCTCTAGGATTCTTATGCATCAGCAGAGTCTGAAGAATGCGGGTCAGGAGGCTAAGAGTGAGGGGAAGGAGATTGGGGAGCAGTTGAAGGAGGTGGGTAAGGAGGCTGAGAAGGTCGTTAAGTCGTAGGGGAGTGGGTAAAGGAATGATGACTGGGAATGGGATGGGTTTGAGATAGAGGGATTATAAGTATAGGTCGAAAAGACATCAGAAGGACTCAATGTCCATATTGGGCAGCACATCATGTCCTGAGAACCAGGACAGGCTGCTTGTACAATCTAATTCGTTTTGTTTGCACAGTCATAAAGCACCGGTTTGGTTAGGGTGGCCAGTTTTTATCAGAAACCAAGCTTCAACATTCACACCTAGAGTCACTTTGCAAATGCAATTCCAGCGAACCATCAAGACCAGTATTATTCTAGGGGTCATTGAGCAGACCTCGGACGTGTCCCATTCCCCTACACAGACCAGATTTTCCTGCCAAAATCAAAGTTCCGTCAACACCCTTCAGTGTCCGGTTGGCACGGATCCCTCTCCCCAGGATTTCAAGGCACTCTACCGCAGCACAGACCTGAACAACAGTTTCCTACAGCTATGCACGGGCACCACATAGTCTTGCACGCATCCTTGACCCATGCCCATCGAAAGTCCCAACAATTGCGTGCGTCGTGCTTGTACCTCACCCAGCGAGGCATTTGTACGTCCTGGGATTGTCGGTACTGGTCTATTTGAGTTTGCTGGGCGGCAGCGCGGGCCTGACCATCGAAGAACTCGACTTGCGTTATGCCCTGGTCGGCGACTGGCGTTCCCGCCTCTCCCTGTGTGTTTCGGCGTCTTCGTGGTGCGGTTTGGCTTGCTTGTGTGTTGGCACGTGAAGGTCCTGCTTCCGTCGTTGGGATTGTTTCGGGTTGTTCATTGATGGTTACTCTATTTCCTCGAGTGGGACCGCTACCACTAGGTCCTGCTATAGTCGTTGAAGCTGTTCCTGGTTGTTGATTGATGACTTCTCTATTCTGTTGGCAGCCCTTGGTGCCACTGGGTTCAGCCTCCATCAATGGAACGAGCTCCGGTTCTTGATTGACGATTTCGCCATTGTCTCGATTTTGTTCATTGCCACGACTCTCTCCGCTCCCACTGACTTCCAGATCCTGACCCGCATTATCCAGCGCCACACGTATGTCACCACCACTATCATCTTGCTAAGATAGACCACGCGGTGACGGATTTGGAGTTTTCGGCGTCACCCTGTGCAAATGCACCGGAGCGTTTGGGCCCGAATGACTGGAAACGGAGTCCGTCCTGAGCCTGATTAGCCCACCAAAAATCGCTAGGAAGCTTCGTATGACGGATCGGTTGCTGTTTTGCCGGCTACTGCTAGGGGTGTTGTGCGGTGCGGGTGGTCGGCTGGGGGAATCAGATGGACGGGCGGGAGAATCAGAAGGAAGAGCAGGGGGACCAGGGGCTTTGGCAGGAGAATCAGATTGACGAGCAGGCGGTCCATATGGACCTGCAGGAGAACCAGATGGACGTGCAGGGGCAGCAGATGGACGAACAGGGGACCGAGATGCCCGACTTGGATTGTTGGACATGCTGCTATTATCGTAGACGTGTTCTTCGACTGCGTACACGGGCATCAAGGGGATGATGATACACCCCAGATAGAAAACGAATTGGTTGGTTGTTTTGGAAGTTTGTGGACGTGTAGTAAGCGATGTTGTTTTGCAGCGATAGCAAGTGGAAGAATGGGTTTGTGGTGTTTTGGAGGTCGTGGGTTTGCGGCTGGKGGAGTTTGTTATATCAGCGTTGAAGTTTGGGAAGGGGTATCTGCTGATTCCACACCGAGAAGAGGAAGGAGAAGTTGTAGCGTCCGTCCATGGCAAGAGGCTTTTTTGGATATGCCTTCCCAACTCTTCTAACATCTCAGGATTCATCCACCCCCTACGTCCTCACATTCAACCCTCTCAGTTCAAACAACAACAACAACACGAATTAAAACAATCCCCACAACAATCACCTCCAGTACACGCATCAAAACACCCCGTACAACCCGCAATACACCCCATCCATAGCCCGGTAAACAGCTCCACAAGCCAAGGACCTCCTCGATTAACGAATGCAGAACATTCGCCCAGACAGCTCGTCTCATCGCGAGATTGCGCCATGGTCATGTCTTCGTAGTTGTTCATGGTGTGCTTGGTGGGGATTTTTTAATTTTTGGGTTATTGTGGAGGAGGAGGGGAGATTGGATGCATTTATGAGGATTTGGGGTTGTGGAATGAGATGGGATGAGGTAATGCGCCAGTTGGAATGGGGATGGGTTCAAAGATATAATTATGGCAATTGCGATCCGGATTTGAAACGATCGGTGGGGCTATAAAATTAACCCTCGTATTGTGTTTGGTATAGTGTGAAGATCGCGAGTTTTGGTTGGGAAGCTGGTGTTGCACGGGCGCGTAGAGACACAGTATCGCTGTGAGGAGAGGAGTCGATCAAGCTCTGGAGACAATTGCGTAGTCAAAAGCTTATGTGTTGTGTCCATCATTTGTGTGTATTATGGTAGACTTGTTGGCCCCTTTACCTACTCTTTACACAGCCACTCAAAGCCACAGTACGGTATCGCCGAACGCGATGAATCCTGCGATCCTGTTTCATGATGAGATTGTGCAATTTTGATTGGGCGTAGCGGTAAACCAGTGTTGTTCGACATGTAGCGAAGTTCATAGGCCCCTGCATCTGGTGAGGCTGAGATCCTAGATCGACAGCTATGGTCGCGAGGCTGTCATTTAGTGCAAGGCCAAATATCGCTACCTTTGCGCTAAGCATGGCCTTCTCCGACCAAAAATCCGACTCTGAATATCCTCGGAGACCGTCGAATGCAAGAATAATGATTTTAGCGACAATGTTTCCTGTTCTGTTGAATCGGGTCTCGTCTCAATGTCAATAGCTCGGTGCCCGAAGGTACTAGCTGGCATCCCACGCATGCCACAGTTTCTTGGAGATTGTAAGATCGCTTCATCAATGGCCACGCAGCATTTGCGGCGAATAGAGTATCAGGCTACGCGACAAATCGGGCGCCTGCTTACTCTGTCATACCAAATTGAATACTGAATACTTTGTATATTGTTATGGCTGACGCTTAGTGCAGCGCTCATAGTTGGGTATCTTGCTTATTACGCCGGCCAACAAAAGAAAAATGGAAAGTGGATATCCATGAGCCATTCTTTGGGGTATATGTATGGAAATATTAAACCGATTCGTTCAGTCATAGTGTCATTCTCAGACCCGAATCACTACCTTGATGCCTAGCCCTCTTGCCTCGCGGACACAACAAGCTAGGCATGTTCGGCGCACCCGCCCGATGATTGCATGCAGTCCCTTCTCCGCGCACCATGCTCGCGCGAGTAGTTCGAGATCCTTAGACGAGCGCGCATCGAGGACGAGAATGGTCCCGATGCTGTTCGTTTCGTCCTGAACGCCTTCTCGGGGACTGCTGGGATTTGAAGGTGGCGGTGTGGCTAACGCAGGAAGTTCAAATGGTAGGGTGAAATTGGGGTCCAAGACGTCCGTAACGGGGACAGTTCTGTAGGTATAGGACATGTGAAGTGGATGAGCTGTCATCAGCTCTGCTTTAGGCGAGGTGGCCTCTTTCTTTTCTTCAGCCTCATTGTCGCTAATGGGAGACCAGACTCGGGTTGGTGCTATTCCCGGGGAGTCTGGGGGATGGGAGAATAGAGGCTCAAACCCGTGGCTGTTGCGGCGACTAGGGTGTCGGGATGGACGGTTGCTGCCGCTCCTCGTGCTGTGAATACTACGCTTCGAGGAAGAGCGTGATAGTGATCGCCTTAGAATTTGAGCAAAGCTTGGCATTGGCGAAGCGGATGGAGATGTGCACGGGAAAGAAGTAACAAATTGAATGTCGTGATTCAACATGAAGGTATACGGGGTGCCGCGACCGAAAGAGGTGAATGTTAGGGATGCAAGATAGATCTCCGTTTCGGAAGCAGACCCAGGCGATTCATCGCTCTCCAAGGATTCGATGCCAGTTGGCGACAGGCTCCACTTCGTGAACTCTACAGAGGGTATTGGTGGGGTCTCGGAGTCCATAGGATAGGAAAGATCTTCCGGCTTGATGTTCTGGAAATCATCACCTGGGCAAATGGCCGAATCCCGGGATACCGGATTGGTGTCGGATGTGATACGGGAGGGCAAGCCACGCGAAAGCTGCTTGCTACTGATAGCGTACCATCCATCTGAAAGTGATTCTGGTAATTTCGACAGAGATATCCAACCCATGCATTCTTCCGAGCCTTCATGTCCCGCTAGAACACGACCGACGATCGAACTTTTGCTCCACCAGCTCTTCTCTGAGTAGATGAAGCCACCATACAGATTAGCTGAGTCGCCAAGAGCTGCAATTGCAAGCTTGTCGTTCTCAAGTAAGGTCGACATCAAGAAATGGGATATCGCTTCTCCGGGAAGGATGAGGCCAGTTAGATAGGATCGACTTAGCCAGCCACCGACGTTGAGAGTATTTGAGCCACTCTCGGCGTGCGATAGCAACGAAGCAGATAGCGGAACGGTGAACGAACGCGACGTTGTGCTTCTCTTCAAAGATGGCTTAGTCATATGGCCAAAGTAACTATCTCGAATACCATTCGTAGACTGCGGTGAAGCAAGAGGGGTTCCGTATACACTTATTGAAGATGGAGTGCTTGGGTCTAAGAAACTGCCGTATGGGGAGAGATGCTGATCAGACCCCTCCGGTTTCTCTTGTATGCCAAATTTCCTCGACAGGTCCTTGACGATCAAATCCATTCCAGGCCACTGTAGAGTCTCCGCGAAGAAGAGAAGGCCAGAGAGTTGGAGTGCTTGATGCCTTGGGACCAGAACAATGTCTGGCTTCGGAGCATGCTTGGAATCGTCTCTGCTTAGGATGCCAAGGAAACCGCGTGACCTGGAGCTCTGGGCAGAGCCATCTACATCCCCCGTCTTTACTACAAGAATATTCTCGAGGAATCGGCGAGCCAATACAAGATCCCAATCCGTCTTCCTAGTCTTTAGATTGAGAAAACCTTCAAACTCCTGAGGTGTGACGTGCATGTGGCCCTTCACTTCATCCACATCCATACTGGAAACTGCATCGAGGCGGAGAAGTAGTTCGCAAGACAGGGTGATTTGAAGCAGGGCAATCTCGCGGTCGGTCCATAATTGATCAGACTGCCCTTCTTCTAGGAGGTCTGGTTCGCTCCAAAGAATCTGGCCAAGTCTAATCCGCCACTCTACCAGACTGAAGTCATGCCATACACCCTTCAAGCGCAAAATCTTGAGTAGCGTATCGATCTGAACTTTCATTCCGGTAGGATCTTCTGTGGCACCGTCGTATCCCGGTGGAGTAAGAAATTTGCCGAAGAGATTCGCGTACAAATCACCCGACGACTGGTTGTTGAGGAGAGTCATGCGTTCGGGGCTATCGTAAAAAGCTTCTACGATGTCTCCAAGCTCACCAAGCCGATCATAGACCAATGTCATCTCCACTCTTCGAATGCCCAACCTCTCAGGGTTTTTCTGCATTTGCTCCTTATTCCTAACAGTTTCTAGGAATCCATTACTCGATTCTGATTGTTGCAAGTCGGTAAGAAAATTGTCCGATTCGGATAGCTCGAGGAAATTCACGAAGCCGACACTTCCAGGTTCAATACCTTGAGCACTTAGCATGTTCGGGACTTCAAAAACCCCAACATCATAACCTTGGTATTGCTTGACCTGATCAGAAGCCTGTTGTAGTACCGGAAGGTGCCTGTGTAGAGTTGCGGCGGAGAAGGCTGGATGAGCTAACTGGACCGAATCCGTAGCGTCCTTTACTGTCAAAGAGGTATCCCACGGATGTGAAGTCGTAGGTATGTAACGATCCTCTTTTTTCTCTACAGTGAAGTGTGGCGCTCCAGCAAAAAAACTTTTGACCTGGTCCTCACTAAGTACCTCCACCTTGTTGTCCTTATCTTTCGGTTCGGGAGGTGGACTGGGCAGTGGTGCCTGCTCGTCTTTCTCGTCTCCCACCTTAGGAGTTTCGACGGATATGTTACTCGACTTGGCTGGCTGTGTGGATACGGCGATCTTAGAGTCTCGAGCCGGCTTCACCGCGGCGTCATTGTTGGATGTTGCGGGGACCTTTTCATGAGACGAAGCCATTAGTATATATGCCTCATACAAAAGTCAAGGGATTGGGAATGTAGTTACCTTTACATGCTCCCTATCTTCTGGTTCCGCATCCTTGTGCTTTCTAGACCTAAAGAACTCCACAATCCTCTTCCGCTTCGACTTCTTGTCCCCGCCTTTTGCTGGAGAAGCCTCCACCACTTTTGGACGTTTCCTTAGTGGCATGATGTATGAAGGGCGGGGGAACAAAGGGGCGAGCCCAGCATGACAGCAGAGCTATATAGCGGATTGCTAAGTGTCGTCCCTGGCTGTGGAATAATTTAAACGAGCTGGCGGCATGTTTCGAATGAGCCCTGGAGGAGGTCAAACAGGGCAGCGACCCCCGTCAGTGGCAGTCCCGCTGGGTGGGAAGGGCTCCTGTTCCCTGTCACACATCCCGCCTATCAAGGAGATTCGCCTGAGCAGATTGTCCCCATGACGCCACCCTACGCCACGTATCAGCCTGTCGATTCTTGCTGCTTTGCTGTTGGCGGAGCGCGCCAGGGCGTCGACGTGCAGCAACCGTCTGCTCATTGTCGTAGCTTTCACGCGATCGCAGCGCGTGAATGGTGGTTCCCGTGTCTCCGCAATCGGCCCATTGCTGGCCAAGAGATTCGACAACGTGCAACCTCCAGCCTCTAATCTCCCAAAACCTGAAAGTTGGTCGCAGCTTAGTCATGCTACTCTACAGTATCTCAGTTTCTCAACATTATTTCATCCCTTCATCTCTTGCTGGTTCACCTTGAATGGCGAAGGTCTCTCACTAGATCCTGTCACGACTGTCGTGTACCCGGCTACGCTATCAAGATATATCCACTCATACGCATGAGGCAGCCTTGAGATATGTCTCCTTCAGTTAACTAGATGAACAATACTTCAGTCTACAGACTGGCATCCCGCCCATCTATTCACTACAAACTGAACAACCAACTTTTGCTCACATCGTTAAGAGATGATATTGCATCCCCTTGTTTGGCTCATGTCCGCCGATGCAAAATCAGCACAGAATCCGAACCTGTTGGCCACCCCCGGAAAACCAGAAATCGGTGGATCCATCTCATGCTATTTTCGATACTTTTTGCGACTTGCCCGATTAGGCAGGTTCACATCCTATCATCCACCACAAAAAAATCAGCCAAAGGTCCGAAACCTTTGACAGCCTACCAAAAATCAGAACGTGGAGCCTTCAGCCCTTGCTAGTTTCGACGATTTTTGGTAGTTACCCGATTTGGCAGGTTCATTGCCCTGATTCTCACAACGTAAAAACAGCCATGTGCGTGATTCCTTTGGCAAGCTACCAAAAAGCAGAACATGGTAGCTTCAAGCGGTGCTATCATCAACACGTTTTAAGACTTACCCGATTAGGCAGGTTCAGATGTTCTCTACAGTGCTATCAGTTCATTCTGCCTTCTAGCCATGTCGGGTCTTGCCAGCGAACCATGAGCCCTAGAAAATGGCAACAATGAATAGTGCCATTATCTTGCGGTAAAAGCTACCTTATTTCTTTTCCCATGCCCCTGAATCTACAATGCTACTCCGAAGATCCAAGTTTCATGCTCGGTGGTTACACGTTGTGAACGCACAAATAGCGCATCCGCAATGTTGAACACCAGCATTGTTCAAACGACTGAAAATATAAGTCCAAGGTTTCCGGAAGTGCCCGACCTAAATCATCGAATACTTTACTGCACACTCCATTCACCTACCAGAAATCCAACGCATTTCCAACCTCCACGTCGCCGTCGTCAACATCTCACGATGCGTACTACTACTTCTATTCCAATGCCACCTCGCGTCGCTTCTTCTGCGTCGTCATTGTCGTCGAACAAGGCTTGGTGGAAGCGAGCCAATCCTAGCAGCCAGCTACGTCAAACACCCTCCTATTCTTCATCGATCTTTTCTCAAGAGCTTTCCACTACCTCTTCTATCGCTCCATCGTTCTCGACTTCGGCTTCGACAGCCGTTTCGAGTGGAAAGCCAATAGATGATCTGGAAATGGAGTTAGAGCTTAACAAAAAGTTGCTCAGCGACATTAGTGTTGACTTGCAAGCGTTTGACAGTATAAAAACCTGTCTTGAAGAGAAGATCGTTAAGCAGCATGCCAAGATCGAGTTCTACCGTGATGACCTCGTGCCCCAGCAAGAGAGGCTGGKCAAGGCGCTTCAGGATGAGCTAGCTGAGTTGAACAGCGAGCTTGATAGTCGAAAACGAGAAATCGAGAAGAGTACTACTAATTACCAATACCAGGTGCGGGACTTGCAGGAACTCATTACACAATTACGCGCCCAAATCGAGGCTTCCAACGAGAAAGCAGAGCAGGACGATACAATTATTGAGGACCTCAAGCATAGCCTTGAATCTATTAGCGAAATCTATAGACAAACGGTTCAGGAAGCTGAGTACAAGTTCGAAACTGCAACGGAAGAAGCAAAGGAGAAAACTTTCCAGTTGGCTACTATCGAGGCCAATCTCAAGTCTCTCTATGCAGAATTAGAGAAGCAGAGAGCGTTGTCAGACGAGCAACGCGCAGAGCATGAGGCCACAAAAGCTCAGCTCCAAGAAGCTCGTGACAACATTGAGTATAACCTCGAAGAACTTGCTGAACTAGGAGAGTGGCTTTCAGAGAAGGATGAAGAGATCATATCCTGGAAAGTCAAAACTCAGCAACTCTATGTTACTTTGACAGATATGGACAGAGCGCATCATCTCGATAAGCAAGACTTGCTTGAGCAAAAACAAGCCAACATGAGCCAGAAAACAACACTGGAAAATATGCGATATCTACTAGATATCTTTCAATCCCAACTTTCACAAGTCACGCATGCTACGGAGTTATACCAGCAGTCGAGTAACTCCGATATACTCACCGAGACCCAGATTGAAGAACTCAATACGCGGGACGCTGAGGAGATTGCAGATCGAGACTCTTTGCTCGTCCAGAAAGACAAAGAGATCGCCAAACTCACAAATCGCCTAAATAAGCTCGAATATGAGAATGCCTCTTTGAAGAAATATCCGCAGCGACGCTTCCCTCGGAACACGCGTAAGATTACGGAGTTGAAGTTGAGTGAGCATGTTGATGTTTTAAAGCATTTCAATGCTTAAGTGAGAGCGCCGCATCGCGACTTATTGGTTTTCTCCTTGAAAGACAAGGGGAGTCGAACCTTAAGTGTATTAAGAATTGAGTTTGTTTTCTTAAATTGAAAAGAGCCTTATAACAGCATTTACCAAGTTGTAGCAATTGATCATTATCTTAAGAATCCGTGTAATGTTTAATCAAATATACTTGTTTGCTAATCCTTAGCACAGATTTTCAATCGGTGACAACCCCTTCTAAACCCCAATGTAATAGCTTACACCGAGCCCTCCAGTACATCTCCCTAGCTCTTCTGATTCACAAAAGCATCCTCAACCCACCAAACCCCTTTCGCATCCCTCATCTTTCCCAAAAACTCCCTAACCTCCCCAATTGTCCCCGGATCCACAAAACMCCCCTTCGCCGTCCACTCACAAAGAAACTCTCTATACGCCTCATATCCCGCCGGAAACACGGGGTTCCCCAACCTATTCTTTTCCCTCTGTACAACACACGGCTTAAACGCTTTCTCCGCCACACTTTTCAAATGTGCTGTCAGTCCAGCGATGCTGAAAACTTGTTGTCCGTGTTCCAAACCCCTCAACTCACTCTTCAAACAACCATGCAAAACCCTCGACTCCTGACACATCGACGGACTATCCCCCCTATGCCCCCAATCCAACAACCCCGCCACAAAAACAGGAACCATCTCCATAAACCTCACCGCATCCACATATCTAACTTTCGTCCTCGCAGCTACATCCCAGGGTAATTCGACGCCGGGGTTTGAAGCATCGTGACGGTGTGCAGATATGTATCCGCTTGCTTCGGCACCCTGGAGGTAGAGGTCGAAGTCTCGCCCCGTCATTATGGAGTCTAGTTTTTGGGTTACGGTACGCCAGCGCCAGAAGGGGAGTTCGTCGGGGCGGATGAAAAGGGCGCGTTTTGTGAGCACGGGGATTTTGAAGTTGCAGAGTGGGCAGCGGAAGAAATCGGTTCCGGGGTCGGATTCGCCTTGTTGGAGGCGGAATTCACCTAGGTAAGGTAAGAATTGTTAGCTGAGAAGGAGGCTTTGGGGGAGAAAGTGGAGAATGGTGTACTTGTTCGGTCGACTAGGTTTGTCAAGCATTCGAGACATATGTGGTGTTTGCAGGGGAGTTCGCAGGGTGTTTCACTTTCCGTGAAGAATGTGTTGGAGCACACGCAGGCGTCGATTTCGAGTTTGCGGGGTTTGTGGAGGAGTCTGATGTTTTTCATCTGTGCGATGTCTGGTCTTGGTGCCCTGGTATTTGATGGTGAGTAGTGACCAGTGACTGAACATTTTGCCTCACCATTTCACCAGCGACATTGGTTGCATTAATACGTTGTCGAATACATCTCTCACATTCCAGTATGCCCGATCGGAAGTAGCATTCATCAAATCCTAGAGGCAGACAGCTTGAGAACAGCATCTTGAGATCCGGAGCGACTGAAGCTTACATGTAATCTCATCCACCAACAGTCCGACTGATAGGATCCACCAGGTCTCATAGCCCTCCATTTCTCCACCGGAATCTCATACATATCCTCATCCCTGACAGATCCTCTCGAATTACCACCCCATGTCAACACACTCGTCCTCTTAATCAGAAACGAAAGCCGATCCGGCCCCATCTTGAACTTCCCACATTCTAACACGGTGTTGCCTATATAAGCCGTAACCCTACACATCGCTCGCCCAAGGGGATTCGAACATTTTTTGTCCTTCTTTTTTTCCGCTGCGAGCCATTCCTTACATTTGTCCGCCGCAGGCAATGTAGAGTAGTTCCCTACATCAGTGATGGTCATGAATGTATTATCCCTTGCTCCCCGACCCTGAGGTCTCGATCGCTGTTCGGAGTTTGCTGGCTTTTGGACGCGGAGGGCGGAGATGTCGTTACCTAGGAGCGAGGGGTAGATGTATCGGGTTATGTGGTTCGGTCGGAGGACGCTGCCTCCCCCACGGAAGGTATATTTGGATGTCTTGTCGGCCATATGGTCAGAATACCTTCGCCGTTGCAAGGCCCTCGGGCATATCTTAAGGTCATATTTTGAAAAGCGGGATTATTCCACGTTTGCTAGGAGATTAGTGAATATTCAAGGGGAGCTTTTTCGAGCGAGACGTTTGCGTCCCGAACTTGACGCTGCTGTGAACAGGTCGAGCATAGTGAGGATTATTGTCTGTCAATTACCAACGGGTTACCAGGAGCACTGTGTGAAAAGGCTACATAGAGGGTTTGCCTGTATGATATCATAACAAGATTAATTTTCTTGGAGTCTAATGATCATAATGAAGACCTAGATCTAAGAAGGCTATAACGGTTGCCTGAGATTATTTTCATTGCTTGTCTTGTAGCAGTCCACTCCGCTTGCCGATCCAATTCGATCGCATTACCCCTTTTCTGTGACTTGGTCAGTGGCTTTCGTTTGAGAGGAAGCAGTCACCAAAACCGTTTGGACTTCACACATACAAGGCGATGTACATTAATGATGCCTGCCACCATTTTACGAGCACTTGCCCCACTTCGACTGGCACCAATTTGCCTTGCCGCAGAAGTCAACCTGCATTGCACAGTTAGCGACCCATGGAAGAGCTTATGGTCATTTATGGGAGATAGCTTACGCCAGTGCCACAGAAATTGCTTCCAGAACAGCAAAGACCCGAGGCGCATTTCTTGTTAACAATGGGACCACAGGTCTCGCCCTTTTGAGCGACACCGGGGGCTCCGGCAGGGTCGGCAGGCTTTGGCTCATTGTCACATTTGCCGTAGCCGGCCTGGCAACCAGTACCGCAGTAGATATTTTGGTCTTGAATATTGTTTTTAGGACCGCAGTGGCCCGCTGAAGAGCAGCAGCGATAAAAGTAGCCCTGCTTCGATTAGCATGCGGGAATAAAGTCCAAGTAAGAGGAACGAACGTTCAAACCAGCACCAGGGCAGCTGACGCCTCCTTGGGCGCTACCGCAGACATCGATGTTGGGAACCTGGGAAGCATACGGCTTGTTGGTCGTGGTAGGCTTCTTGCTTGTGATCACTGTGTTGCCCTTGTTCTAAGGTTCCACGGGTCAGCCATCACCCGTGTAATAATAGCGAGGATTCCATACGGCACAGCTTGATCCAGCACCGGAAAATTGCTTCAAGCAAGTGGCAGCGTCGCAGTGAGCAGCAGAGGTGTCGCACTACGAAGATTAGAATAACAGAAGCAAGTGTAGTTTCGCCCGCAATCATACCCATCCATACTGACTGCCTACAAAGATAGTTAGAACAAGAGAACAATGTATATTCTCAGTGAATTGAACGTACAGCATTTGCCAGCATCGCACACCTTATTGCTGTAGGACGGCCCGCAGTTTTGGGCAACAGCTGCCGAAGCAAGCGAGAGGACAGTGAGCAGGAGGAAGCGCATTGTTAATATTAGCAAATTACTTTTAAGTATATGTATAAGAAACGACTGGATGCTGTGATATGATTGCAGTAGATATAAATTTTAAAGACTCAAAGGGAGCAGAGGGCGGGCGCCGCAACAGACTTTATTTAGAGACGTTGCTCGGTAAAAACGGCGGTCCATTGGCTAGGGGAGCCATCAAGAAAGAGATTACTCCGTACTTAGGTGGTATTCACTAGTCGAATGTCCCCTTTGGTCAAGCTTTTCCTCAAAGCCTCAAGCATTGTGGCATCGAATGCATGCCTTAACTTGGTTTGGACCGAGGTAGCGAGAAATTCTCCAGCCAGGATCAATCTCTTACGAAGTTCGAGAGCCGCCGGCGCCTTGTTCGCGGCCGAACACGAGCTTTTCCACTAATTTCAGGGGGCCGGTCTACCTATCGGGAAGCCGGCTTCAAGTGGATGCGCTGGCTGCGTGCGTAGTTGATAAAGCATTAGACTATATGGATATTTCGCTTCGCTTCTGGATTGCGGCTTTGTATGCGTGTCGAAGCAGCAATAGTCAGTTCCGATACCTGGCCAGTAGTATCATATTGGTTGGCATCTTTATCATTATTCAATGAGCTCAAAATTCCCTCGAAATAAAATTACTGGGGGTTAACAGGATTGTGGAGAAATAAGAGTCTAGAGGCTGAGTTAAGCAGCCACTAGGTGCTAATTTTGGTGCCGCTAAGGGCACGTGCAATACCCCTGATTCGACAGCCACCCCTTTTGCAGGAAAAGCTTTCTGGGCACAAGCTTGGGATCGGAGATGCACCGTCGATCGATAAAGGGAGTAATAGTCGGGAAGCGTTCATTACTATCTCTGCGAGGCAGTTCTTTACTAAGCTATACCAGTATACTTGAGCAGTCCTACAATGGGCTTTGCCCCGAAGAACTAGGAGTAAGATGAGAACAAAATATCCGAATTGCTCAATCGGTGGAGGATTCAGCTGAATCAAGTAGACTTCGGCCCGAAGAAACTGCAGAAATTTCAAGTCCCGGCTTGAATAAGGTCTGTGAGGGGGAAACGTCAGCATTGACTTTCCACGGAGGTGCTGGAGTTCTGCTCTCAACATGCCGCGTCTTGCCGTGCAATGCAATGCAGCTTGAAATCAAATCGTTTATATCAGATAGCAAAGGGTATATCACTTACATCCACCATCCACTGTAACAACTTGGCTAAAAAAAGTTAATTTAGAATTTTACAGTTGAACCGACGCAACGTACCCATTCAGATATTGGTTGCTTGCGCAAAATAGTATCGCGCCCGCCATGTCCCGGTCCTGTCCTGGGCGTTGACTTGGAAGGCCTCCTTTGTGATCTTTCGACATCTCGCTCTTCTGGTTATCTTTGCTTTCCTGTGTAGTCATTTCGCTGGGAAAGACACCAGGGGCTATGCTATTCACGCGGATCTTCAGACCAGCCTTTGCGATTTCTGCTGCAAGCATCTTGTTGAGTTGAATCTGAGCTCCCTTACTGGAATTGTAGCTGAAATGGCCTTGAGAGATCCTCAACTGCCCAGAGATGCTGGTGATGTTGATCACAGTACCTGACCATCCATGTTGCATCTCTGTCGACTTCTGAAGAAGGGGTAAGAACGCTGTGGTCATGAGGAACGGTCCCACAACATTCGTCGCATAAAGGTCAGTCCATTGGTCAACGCTGTTTATATTAATTATTGTGTGTATAGCAATTAACGGGTAATACACACGAGGTAGTGTCAAACAGGTCCGCACGAAGCTGCTCAGCAGTCTTATCCGACGTCTCGGCTTTGGGGGCAGCAATACCAGCATTGTTGACAAGTATGCAGAGACATTTCTCACGAGATTCGATCTCTTGTAAGATTTTCCTTTAAAGGTCAGCCTTTTCTGCCTTTCGCAATCCCTGACGGGTTAATCTCACTTGACGCCTTCCTTTGAGCTAACATCACCCACGATTGGGATGATCTGGCCCGCGATATCCTTCCCATGTACCTCGACGACACGGTCAAGCTTTTCCTTCGTACGCCCAACAATGTAGACCTTTGCACCATTCACTGCAAGCGCCTGGGTGCACATTAATCCGATACCTGAGCCCCCGCCAGTAATCAAGGCGACCTTGTCCTTGACGTTGAACACCTCACTCAAGGTGAATTCCGCGTTATTCGACATTTCGTGGTACGGTCTTCGGAAGTTTTTCGTAATTTGCGCTAAGCGGTCTGATGCTCGATTGCGGTTGTTTTGTATTTGGGGCATGCGGGATGGCGACGCAACTGTTGACGTACTTAAGGCTCGGGTCGCTGCTGAGAGTGCGTGACGACGATTGACGTCACGGTCAATACGTCCGATCTGGCGTACGCAGCGCATCATATTGAAATTCGCGGCTCTGGGAATAAGCATTGCGACCTTTGTGATTGATTCAAAGTGCAACTTATAATACAGCTGAAATGGACTAAGTATTTCCAGTTATATGCTCGGGACAGAGCGAAGGAACCATTGGCAATTGACCGCGACTCGCGGGCCACAAAGGGACCCATCAAAACTTTCATTACATCATCTTGATGCGATAAATATATCAGGATAATATTGGCCGGATTCTTGGATGTTCAATCTTGAGCTGATGGATTTAGATGATCGTTTGTCGCATTGGTCTAATTACTTCTCAGCCAATCCCGAATGAAGCCTTCGGATCATGGTGAGCAGGTCGAGTTCGCTTACTCATCACCTGAGCAAGATGGAGAATTGACACCCCTCCATTGTACGATCTTGCCCAGTGTTTGCTGGAATTAATTTATAATCTTTGGGATCGTCTGCTTATTTAGGCCGTACTTACTTAGTATACTCAGAGCCTCTGTTTTCTTGGATCACTCCTCGAGTCAACGCTTCGAAGCGCTATGAACTTCGTTCCCCACTAAGCGAGACCAGATTACTGAGTAGGCAAAGACATTGCTTTTATGTGCCGCCCGTCTTTTAATCTATCACTAGTTAGGCCTGCAACACCTTGAACCGGCCACGCTCTTTGAATCTACCACAATTCGTCTACTAGGATAGTTGACGGCCCATGGTTTTATAGTAGGTCAATTTCACTCATCAGTAGGCTTTAAACATTGCATCAATTGACTAGAAACCTTACGGCACTGGAAATAATTGAACACACCCCAGGAACAAATACGTAAGCTCCTTTGAGCAAACATTTACTGTGACAGTACTCAAGATCCTTGCAATACCGAAGCTTAGTTGCTGGAATAGCCACGGTAGCATCGAAACCAGAAAATTTCTCGCGGACTTGTATATACATTCTCGAACCACTGGTCATTCTTTCTGAATCAAAGCTGCGTCCTGTAGTGCCATTTTGTTGGTCAATTCGAACAGTAGACCCTCTGAACGCGCCCAGTCCAGGAGATTGTCTATATTACGGCATCGGTGTACCGTTTCAAAGTCTGCGTATCCCCCAAGAGGTGATACGGGGTCCATGGATATCAGGATCGGCGTCACATCTGCGGTACACATGAGCGCTATGCGCAGTGTTTCAAGACAATGGTCCACATGTGAACGAAGTTTCTCGGGGCCCGAAGCCCATTCCAACTCTCCCGTGTAATCCCAGTCATCTCTATATGTATACTTTCGAACCAAATTCTAGATTTAGTTGTAAGTAAGAACACCGCTCTAATCAGCTTGCGAGATACGTACTAAGCAATGCAGTTGATGGGCAAACTCAGGCTGTGCATATAGGCCATTCCCCTTTCCACCACTTGCAACCTGTCTGACAGGCATCCATGGTTTGAGATCATGCGTGATCGATTTATTGATCTCTGGCAATCGGTCTGGTGGGAAACTCAATATGATTGCTATGGTGTTCGGTAAGCACAGTGTAAGTGATTCAACAGGGCAAGCGGATATATGTTTGAACATACGCTTAGACAATTCATCCCATTTATTCTCCAGCTCTTCGTTGGGCTTCCCGCGGTAGGGAGAGGTTGCGCCTAGCTGGTTTGGAAATGAGTACCACTCATATTTTACACCCTCGAGAAGTGGTGCTACAGGAATATGAGTCAATTTATATTGAAGACATCGAGAGCGTGAGTCTAGGTACACGTACAATATGCTGTGAACAATGATTTGCAAGACTCGTCATTGATCTGTGGAACCCTCCAGAAGGAGACCCAGCCTGCCACAGAAACTGCTGCAAGCACCCAGTTCAATAGAATCGATGCAATTAGCCACGGAGATGAGACAAGGTAACAGGACACAGTAGAGCCTTTTCTGCGAACGTGACATCTTTTGGGAATGAGATGTTCGTCCACGGAGGACGTAAACTCATCCTCCTCGAGATAGCCATCATACAGGTCCTTCTGTGACATTGTATCTCGCAGTTTTGTTCGAAGAAGGGGGTAGAATAATACCAAAAGCGATCTGTAGAAAACGTAAGGAGATGGGAGCACCTTGAATACCCTAAATCCAGTGCATCTCGCATGTAACACCAAAGGATTGGGTATTACGACCACACTCTGTCCCGGTTTTCTATCCTCGTAGCGCCTTGCGAATCGGTTTTATGCGAATCCTAGAAACCGGCCCTTTTTGTCCAAATCTGGAAGTTCCGTGCCATTACTTTGAGATCATGCATTTCTCGCACGTAAGTGTATCCTAGTGCATGCATAAATACATGTATTTGAGAGTGGAATAGTTGAATTATTACGCTGCCATTATAGGACCCCTGTTATTGATCTAAGCACTTCCTATTGGTTGCATCGTTTAGCATCCTCACGATGCCAAACGCCAACCCTCAGGAAAATCTTCCATATTACCCGACGAAATCCTTTCCAAGCCTGAGTGAGCCTAGGCGTCGGATCCTACATTGTGTTGACAATGTTCAACGTAAAGGTCTCCTGCAGTTGTGTTAGAGTAGCCCAGTGTTCTCGCCCGAGACTAGTACAGAAACACTCCAGATAATCCAAGGTTCTATATAGTATGAAGACCCGTAGCTAGGAATAAATAGGACAAGAGGTGTACGATATAAGCTGATTTACAATCATCGAGGGTCACTGATAACGCTGCAAACCAATGGAGGTCCAACATCGTCCATTCACGTGAATCGAAGTCATCGTTTGTACGTATGAGTAAGTTTCATATGCTTGCGTGAGATAGCCAGATTGTTATGGCTTGTTTCAATTTAGGATCGTGGCTTGTGATTCATGCAACTCTGTCAGTGCCTTCACATGCCGCGACGATCTAAGTGGCGAGGCGAAGATATTACTAGATACGATTCAAGTATAGCCATTCTTCATGCTCCATCACAAGATCCTTTTGTCTGATAGAATAGGTGTGACAGTGAGCGTACGGTCGGACAAGCACTACTCACCGAATACTTCCGAATCCAGTACGGAACATTAAGTCCGCCTCGGATGGTCATAATTGTTCTGTAGATCAAGGTATAAATAAGACTATGATTGAACGACCGCTGGACATCACTTCATCACTTCATCAAAAATCGAATACTACTATTCTTATTAAGACTTCTCCTTAAATCAAGGCATCACTCCAATCCAAGTCACCATGAAACTCCAGATGATCTTTCTAGCTTTTGTTGGTGGTGCATTTGCAGCTCCGGTGAGGACTGAAAGAGATCGTATCTGATAGCGCTAACAACATCAAGGCTGTGAACGCGGCGAAGCGTACTGCTGTTGCGAACGAAATCGTCACCGCTGCTGAGCTCATCAAGCGCGGAGACTTTATGGCTGCGGAGGAGGCGATCAAACGTGGTATCGAACTTGAACTTCGCGGTGGCAGTGAAGTAATTGATCCCACGCAATTTGAATTCTTCAAAAGTTATAAAGAATAATGATCTGAAGGTAGGTCCACCTATCTCGATCTTGGAATGATCTATGACTCACTGTTAGCCCCAGAATAGTTGATATACAAGGACCTTTGGAAAACTGGAATTGTTCATGTCATGCTGGGACAGCGTATGTAACATAATCGATCTGTCAGCTAGCGACTAGGATTTTCCGTCAAGCAGCAAAGTCTAGCTTAATCGAGCCTGTGTCTGAAATTTCCGTCTATTGACTGCACTCGCACGTGCATATCTACGTTGCTTTTTATCGATCTTTCTGAAGATCACTCCCAGTCGTAGCGCTTTCGTATCGGGAGCAATTGGCTCCTCACCAAAGCTCCTATCAATGCCCAAGTAGCTTCGGTGAAAGACGGAAGTCCTGTGTTCTGCCTATACTGAGGTGCTACTCGGGTACAATGCCCTTCTTTAGTGAGGCTATACATCATTCTACCGAGCAGGTGGTGTTGCCCTGCAACTATTGATAGATCATCAACCGGCTCTACGGATTGCTACCATTACCAATATGACTCCGTAATGTATACTCGTAGGCTTTGTTTTCTCGACATTATTCCTGGGGTCGCTTCCAATGATCCGTGGGTATGTCAGCGTATCCTTCATTCAAGAGGAACATGATCACGAGACGGGAGCGAGGACACAACGTCTATATAGCCCAATAACCTCAAGTTAATCTAGGAAGCTGTTCATTATTGGTGCCATCATTTGTTCAACGTTGCAAATTCAATAAAGCTGTGGCAAGAATTGGTGCTACCAACTTTTACCCCCTCTTTTCGCATCTCATGTCTGTTCAGGAGGCAATACTCCGCCCACATCATTCCCACAGTCCCCCCTTACATCATGAGCAAACTTACAAAGAAGATGGGTGAATTGCCCTTCAAGCTTAGACAACTCCACGCGTTGCGTAGTGAGTGGCTGTCGCTAATGGAGACTATCAAGCCCGGGAGCGATTTTGACCGTGAGGCGGTCCTCGACATGATCGACGTTATGGAAGAACTCGCTTCTCAAATGTGTTTTGAGCCTTTCCGTGTCTTTCCTGACCTTTCTAGAAAGCCAAAGAGGCCAGAGTATAGGTTGCGTTGGGCACATGTTGCTGAAATCCGACCAGACTTATATGATGCAATGTGGTCAATGCTGCCGGATGTTTTGGAGATGAAGTCTTTACTTTTCAGTGCCCTAAAAATGCCTAGGCTCTGCAGACCAGCACCTGGTTCTGCGGTCTTGTGCCAATATTGCAACTGGATATTCGAACGTGCGGGAGAACATTTGCACAGTCAGTAACTTCCAGCGAGAGACCATCGTGACTTAACACCTTCTCAGATGAAGAATACGCATATGACTACGCCTCAGAACATGGCTACGGACGACTGTGTGCAATCGATCGGTTATTCGACTTCGCTGTGCTGAAAGAGAGGTCACTTGCCGGATGCGAATTCTGCAAATTCCTACGTGAACATCTTAGTGAGCCAAAAGATAAACCAGTCATATATAAGAATGAAGCGAATGCGAAGCTGGAAGCGTTGGGCAACGATCTGTCTAGGGAGCCAATTTGTGTGTGGCTTCAGTGGCGTTGGAAAAAGGATGTGGGTCTGGTCGGCCGTCACCGAAACAAACTTCATTGCCTTACAATGACGCTATGGTCCCCCCAAATGGAGATTGAAAATAAGAAAAGGGATTTTGTCCTCGAATCTCTGGATGGTATGTCTCAAATACTGATGTGTAAAGCTTCTTATGAAATAATTGGTTGATCAATTTTCGCAGGTAAAGTGGCTGCAGAATTGGGATTACATCCGCCACCCCAGATATATCCTCTTTCCTCATTGAATCTAGAATTCATTAAAACACGAGTGTTCGATGCACAAGATGCTATTATTTCGGAATCGAATTCCTCAACCTTTCTCCCGAAGAGGCTTGTTGACCTTGGTCAACAATCGGATTCATGCCCTAGAATACTGGATCTGACCCGGGACTTGATCGAAAAACATGAAAACAGTCATAGATTCAGATATGCCACCCTCAGCTATTGTTGGGGTACTTCAGAGGAAGCAAAGTCCCAGACAAAACTTACTATTCATTCGCGAAACCAGTTTCACCAAAGAATCCCACCTGAGTCCATGTCTCCAGTATTTCGCGATACGGTGACTGTTTGCAAGGCGCTGAGCATTCGCTATATCTGGATCGATGCACTGTGCATTGAGCAGGGCAATGTAAAAGATTGGGAGGAACATAGCCATCGTATGGACGAGATATTTGAGCATTCATTTCTGACTCTCTGTATTCTTGCGTCCTCGTCATGTACGCAAGGATTTCTTGCCCGAAGAGACAATCATGTCGGCCCTTCTATTCAGCTTGCTTACAGGAATGTTAGCAGCCAAGAAGTTCTTGGGATGTATACCCTTCGCTCTGTCGGCACGCACGGATCACGAAACTATGTTTTCCACCCCTTTCCACTGCTATCATCTCTGCAGCGAGATATGAAAGAGTCAAAATGGGCAACAAGAGGCTGGGTGTATCAGGAACGACTGTTCTCTTCTAAACAGATCCTGTTTGGACCCACAATGCTCCACATTCAACAAGACGGTATCGCCATATCGGAAAATGGCGAAGTTCTTCCAGCAAACTGGGACTGGTCAGGTTATCCAGAACCACTTAGGGCAACTTTAGATATGACTTTAAGACGAGGCCGAAACATCTTTGACGATTGGTATAAAATGGCCGCGCAGTTCTCGAAACTCGAATGGACGGAGGGACTAGATGTCTTTCCTGGACTCTCAGGTATAGCTGCCCGGTTCCAATCTGCGACGAATGACAAATATCTTGCCGGATTGTGGGAGAAAGATCTTCATTGTGGCCTAGTTTGGACTTCAACTAAGCGAAGACCGGAGTGCCAAAACCTGAAGATATTGATTGATAACACAAACAAAGTTGTGATAAACTTTGGCCCTTCTTGGAGCTGGGCGAGCCGCGCCGACTTCGATGATTTTGATATCACCTCCGTCACATTCTTGACCTGCCGCGTTAAAAGCCATCTGAGGCCTGAATTCAATCTTGTTCGTTCCGACATATCTATAAATGGAGCCAATCCGTTTGGGAGACTAAAGAAAGCGTCATTAACCATGTACGGGAAATGTCTGCTTTTAGATGAGGGACATCCAATGAAGCGGAAGATTACATCCGCAGAGTATACGACTTTGGAAGGATTTATGGTTCGCTTGGAACCTGACTGGCGCGCGATTAAGACTATCCGTAGCAACGGCCAGGTGATTGAGTACATCGATGGCAATGTGCGACTACTGCTGACGTGTAGCTGTTGCTCCGATGGAGGAATGGATGATTCGCAGCTACATACTGATATCGAGCTGCAGGCTAATAGTTCTCGGAAGCCCACAATAGATTCTGCCGAATCAATGGGCATCCACGGTAAAAAGCTTAGAAACGAGTTTCCTCTGGCAGAAGGGTGTGATTCCGACGATTCGTCTGATTCTGATAGTATGGAATGCAAGACTATCATGAAAACACTCGACCACAAAGACCCTGACCGAGATGTATATAAACTACAGTACCAATCGACATTCTTCAATGATGAAGAACTGGAATTTGATGCGGCGAAAAATTGCACGCTTTGCGCTGACCAAGGTCGCCGCAGAGATGTCTGGGGCATAGTCATCTACCCCACGCCCGATTGCAAGGCATTTTATCGTGTTGGTTCGTTCATATGCAGAGCTGAACACGGAGGTTCCGATGTTTTTCGGGGGATACAACCGCAAACAGTGGTATTGTTGTAATCTACGAAATCCCAATTTCACTTGTCGTTACCGTCTCGAAATTAAGGATCGCAACATGTCGCTGATATCTAGTGTGCTGGTTGAGTGCTAGATAACCTATCCGTACCAAGACGTTGACTGTGATATGGGAAGCCCATTGCTTGTCAGCTACGTCGGGTCCTATTAGTAACTAGGTCTAAAACAATTTGATTCACCCATCTCGCTACAACAAGCTCCTACAATACGCGCAGTCTTTGTAGTAAGCAGATTTCTAATTAATTCTTCAGTTCGCCTTCCGTTTCAAATGATGATGATACCCTACTGTTTGTTAAATTATTTACCTTCATTCCAATGGCGCACCGTAAAACTACACAATTGTTAGCAAGTCAATCGATGCATTAGAACAAACATGTATAGCGAACTGTGTCCACCAATCCGCGCGTTTTTGCATCAGAAGCCTTGATTAAGCCAAAAGTAAGTGATATGAAGTCATTCAAGTACAAGAATGTAAACCATCCCACTGTACCACTTGATCAGGCACCAGCATTTTTTATGTGACAACATTGGAACCTTGCATATAACCCGACTTCACCGGCAGGAACAAAGCCTTGCCTTGGTTGAACGTCACCATCAACCTAGTATCGATTCCTTCGAACAACCACACAGGTAGATAAAACTCAAAGTGAAAGGCCTGCGCGTACTCTCTCTTTCACTGCACTAAACTAAGTCACAATTCCAACTAAGCCCTACCATCCACCAAACCTACCTCAACATATTCCGAACCATTGAACCTCATCCGCAGTCTTCAAATATCCCATTAACATGGGAAACCTTGTCTGCATCCTAGCCCGTCAAACCCTACCACCAATTGCACAGTACATCTCGTCACACCCAATCAAAACAGGTGTGCATCTACTCAACGCTACACTGCTTGTTGCACCCGGGGTGATATTTGCACCGGCGCTGGGATTGCTTGGGTTCACTGCTGTCGGACCCGCCGCTGGTGAGACTATTTGCTTATCAATTCCTGTACTTCCTTCAAGGCTGATATAATCAAGGTTCTATTGCTGCAGCCATCCAAAGTTCTATGGGTGCGGTGTCTCCAGGAAGTGTATTTGCTACATTGCAATCTGCTGCCGTCAGTATTCTTCTAGCGTAATGAGCAGAGTCAGATGCTAATTGAAGAACAGATGGGTGGATACGGAGCTGCTGTGGTCAATAGTGCTGCCAGGGCGGCGGTTGCTATGGGTAAAGGTGTACAAGCTGTTGCTCGGGTCACGAGGGGGAGCTAGCTGAGTTCAATGGAGATGGGTAGAGACGACTGGTTATATTCAGCTCGATGCTGGGGCGAGTCATTAGGGGTCTGACGTAGAACCAGTAGAATCGTACGACGTCTCATACTTGTCTGTAAGCTAGGTGTGTGCAGGCCACCGACTTTTGATATACGAACCCAATGGATTATCAAAATAGAATGAATTCACGGATGTCCCCCTATCTACGGGCATCTATCATAAAGATCGCTGGTATTTGATGATGTGCATCCAACTATGTCCCCTGTGGAGAGTACTATCTCATTACTTCAACCATACACTAAGTCCAATGTGCTCACTGCCGTCTACGTTTGCTTCTGCGAGCGAGGTTGTGTTTTATCCTGCTGCCACTTCTTGAGATATGCAAAACATGCTATAAGGAGCGTTACACACAAAATCATGCTGGTAACAAAGTCCCTCGAAATAAGAGTGCTCCCTGATTGATGTGCGTGTAGTCAGAGCGATGCGTCGCCTTTTGGAGGAATTTGTTGGTTCAGGTAGGATTCTAGGTGATCGATCTCATCCGGATCAGCAGAGTGGACGAGATTCCTGCAGTACGTTAGCTCACGCCTAGAACTAGAAAGAGAGATTCCAGAACGCACTCATATGTCCTGAAATCAACCTTGTACCCGTGTTTGGTCAACTCATCCGCACTCATTTTCCCGAATTTATGAGCAACCACTTGATCAGAGTCGCCATGACCCATGAAAATGGGTATGTTCTGATTCGGGCTGTTCGCTGGAATCAACTCCTTTATCTTGCTTTGCAACAAAAGATAGCAGCTCAGCCCGAAAATACCACCAAGCTGATTCCCGTATGTCACACCAGACAACAAAGCCATGGCACCTCCTTGTGAGAAACCTCCGATTACGATACGGCTTGCAGGAATGCCCTTGGCAACTTCGGCATCGATGAGGGAGTGGAAATAGTCGCGGGAGCTAATGATGCCGGATTCGTCTTCGTCCCGGGAGGCAAGGTCGCTGAGGGACTTTATATCGTACCAACCTGGCATGCGCATGCCCATGTTCTGTTGTTCAATGAGCTATTGCTATTCCACCAGCTGATACCTGATCTAAGGGCTTTGACATACCAATGTGATCGGAATATTGGGGGCATTTGGAAATATGAAGGACACCTCCTCGAATTTGCTCCTCCGCCGCCAATTCTCAGCTAAGAAAATCCTATATCTCAATCAGCAAAGCTGTGAATGTATGTCTGGACAGGGCTACAGCACCATCCAGCTCCGCTGTCTCCCAATCCGTGGGCAACGATGACGGTCGCAGTGTGGCGCTTCAGCGCTGGGACTACCAAGGGAGCTCGTCCAGCCATGTTGAAGTTATTAGTCGAGAGGAAAGACGTGGGAAGAGAGGTGTTGAGCTATGCGGTGACGCGGGGCAGAAACGGTGCTTGTAGCGGAGGCGGGCCTCTCCCCGGCTGTCTGGGCCTCGGGCGCTAGCCTCGCTAGTCTCACGCTAGTCGTTCCTGCAGCGTCAGGGGCCTGAGCTCCCAATCAAGACGTCATCCATCCCATCTAATATGCCCTTCTATTCTATGGTGAAAGTGAATCCTTGACGGTTACATTCACTCTTCTCATCTCGTGTTTCTGTCTGTTTTCTTACTTCATCATCTGAAACTTCACCACGCGTACAGCCGAAGATCGCGCCCATCATTCGTCCAAAACCAGCCTTACGGGTCGACTGTCAGCTTAGTGTTCACCCCTGGTGCTTGTCAAGGTGTATATCACTTTTTACCGCCCAAGAAGGCTGTCAAATTGCTTTGCACACATTTCGCCTCTGTCTCTGTCTTACAAGATGCCTCAAAGAGTCACAAGGAGATCCATGGCCAAGGAGATAGCACAAAAMCCCTCCGCCGTATCTCAAGAGCCTGTGCAGCTCTCGAGCCCGCCAGAAACCCCAGTGCCAGCGAAGTCTAAGTCGAGGAAAACCACCAAATCAAGCTCTACTTCCGCCGACGTCGCGCCAAACAGTTCTCGGAAACGTGCACGTAAATCGACTGTGAAGCAAGAGCGCTTTGATGATCTGCCACATAATCTTACTGACGATATTGACTTGCCATCAAAATCTATAAAGCTCGAGACCGGCCTTCCATCTAGGAGGGCTTCACAAAAGAAAGCAAAATCATCGACCTCCCTAGCAAAAGTAAATAGTGCGATCAAGAAAGAGTCCGCCGGAGATCTGGTCACCAAAGTTACAGTAACAACAGAAACTTCCCCAAAGAAAGCCAAGAATAACTCTTACGGGTTGACTCCGGGTCAGTCCCCATATCCAAACTGGCCCCATCCGACAGCTGCTGAGTGCCAAGAGGTGACTCGACTCTTGTCAACTGTTCATGGAAAGGTTTCGGCGCCCAAAACAATACCAACCCCTTCGCTAACTGTATCTGGTTGTGGTGAAGTTCCTTCTGTCCTGGATGCTCTGATTCGTACTCGACTTTCTGCTGCAACGAATGCGAACAATTCTTCTCGTGCATTCGCAGGCCTGGTCGCAAAATTTGGTATTCTCGAAAGTGGTGTCGGGAAAGGCAGTGTGGATTGGAATAAAGTCCGGCTGGCCGATACAAAAGATGTATTCGAAGCAATTAAATGTGGAGGCCTCGCTGATGTCAAGAGCAAGGACATCAAGAAAATTTTGCAAATGGTTTGGGAAGAGAACCAGGAACGACGTGATGCACTCGTATCATCATCAGGCGCCTCGGGTAACTCGAATGAAGAACACACTCAGGAGAAAAGTAAAGAAGTTGAAAAGGCCAAAAATAACCTCCTTTCCCTGGATCATCTTCACTTACTTTCCAATGACGAGGCTTTTAGCGCTCTTACAAAGTATCCTGGTATCGGACCAAAAACTGCATCCTGTGTTCTATTATTCTGCCTACAAAGGCCTTCGTTCGCTGTTGATACACACGTATTCCGCCTTTCGCAATGGCTGGGATGGGTACCTCCACCTAGCGACCCTGCCGGACTAGCACCCGGCTCCAAAGGTAGATTTGCAGGCCCGACTCGAAACTCGACATATGCGCATTTAGACGTCCGAATACCAGACGATCTGAAATATCCACTTCACTATCTGTTCATCAAGCATGGTAGAACCTGTCCAAGATGTAGGGCTATCACTGGAGAGGGCAGCGAGGGATGGAAGAAGGGCTGCGTGATTGACCACTTAGTACAGCGCACCGGCGATAGAAAAGGTATGAATTCAAGTCCTACCAAGGCTTCTCGTAAGCGCAAGACGAGCGGGTCGAAAAGAGTAGACGACACGGAGACCGAAATTGAGAGTGATGAGTTGAGCGACCTTGGTAGCGAAGACTATGGGGAAGACTAATCAGTCTCCATTTCCTTATCGGACAAGGATGTGTTTTGGCGGGGAGCGTACAGGTACCTGTATTTTACTCCCAATTTCCGGCCCTTGGCTTCTATTGGTCATCATTTAATCTATGCATATTTGAGGACATGTCGTATCTTTGCGCTAGATTACAAGCCACAACGATCGTAAACTTCGCGATCCATCAACTATGCCTTCTAAGATGGTCAGCTTTCCACAGGTTCATGTCATCTTTGATGTCTTGAGTAGCGGTCGCACACTTACATCACTTAATCGGTCGAAACTCGGATGTGGAGCTCTGATATACATGATCGACAAGTGGCCTCAATTTCCATAGAATGTTCCTTGTTGTGGGGTTAATTTCGAACAATGTGGAGAAGCGGATGCCGGCAGAAGCGACCACTACCGTTGAACGATGAACCCTGCTGCCAAGCCTGTGAAGGTGCTCAAGCAAAGCTTCATTCGACATTCAAAGTAGGGGCGTTCATCAATATGTTGCACCATGAAGAGACCTCCATTGGAGGGCTTTTCATATTGGGCCTATCTTGTGCCGCAGTCATGAATATATTCCGTTTGGAGCACTGGCTACATCGAAAGGAGGAAGGGCTGCAATTTGGATCCATGGCTATAATATCAACCTAGTATGGAGGCACATGGTCAAGCAACATCAGTCCCGACTATGTGGTCGCAGATTGTTCTATATGGAAGTGGAGAGCCTTCTGGAATACATAAAGGTTGCCAAGTCCCTCCCAGTTCCATGTTCTTTCGAGTCTGTCTGAACTTTGGATTTTTGACATCGACATCATGTTCTGGAAACCGTACGCAGCCCTCGGGCTTTTGGCACCCAGCATCCATGCGCTCCTCCGCTTCTCCTGTTCGCAGCTCGTCATCGAGCGTCTGGACCCACTTGTTAATCCCGGCGAGAAACAGTCTCCACATCTCCACCAGATCATCGGGGGTAATTCTTTCAATGTTACCATGGACCCAACAGTAGCTCCATCCGACCTTTCAACTTGCACCACGTGCACGTTCTCCGAAGACTTCTCGAACTACTGGACAGCCGTCATGTTCTTTAAGGCTAGGAATGGAACGTTCAAGCGCGTGCCAATCAAGGGCAATGTTGGATTCGAACAAAGCACTGGTGGAATGACCGTGTATTACACGCCCACGATCAGTAACACCAAAGCCGCGAAGGTTACGGCATTCAAGAAGGGCTTCAGAATGATCATCGGTAATTTCATCCTCTACACGAAGCGCCGACGCGATTTTAATAATTACTACAGGAAACCCAACCTACAGAACCGAAGATCAAGCCAAGAAGTTCCGCCAGCTTACCTACACATGTCTGGAGAACATGAACACCCGCACAGGCGAGACTCTCGATTTCCCCAAGAAGCCCTGCAAAGTCGGCATCATGGTCAATGTCCGATTCCCAACTTGCTGGGATGGCGTAAACCTCGACTCGCCAGACCACATGTCCCACGTCGCATACCCCAGCAGCGGGACTTTTGAGAGCAACGGCCCTTGCCCTGACACCCACCCAGTCAAGATTCCTCAGCTCTTCTTTGAAGTCATCTGGGACACCACCAAGTTCAACGACAAGTCTTTGTGGCCTGAGGATGGCAGCCAGCCATTTGTCTGGAGTTTTGGCGACCAGTAAGTGGACTTCTCATTCGATACTAGTTGCCTATTAACAAGCAATTTCAGGACTGGATACGGTAACCACGGAGACTACGTCTTTGGCTGGAAGGGAGATTCTCTACAGAAGGCTATGGACACTAATTGCAACATTAACTGCCCAGCACTCAAGACCCAGAGCATCGCCCAGGGCAACAAGTGCGCACAGCAGCAGAAGGTCACCGAGAACATTGATGGATGGTTGACTGAGCTTCCTGGCGGTATGCCAGTTGTGTAGATTATGCATGGTTTTGGGTAGGATATGGGTTATACTACAGGATGGGAGGTCACATGTATTGCTGAATACAGATCATTGAATTATTAGGCTTTGCATTGATTTTGTTGTTAGAGTTACATGCCTTGCGTGCTACATTACTTCAATGGTAGAACCAGACTTGAGAAAGCGCCAACACAAGTATCAAACCTGAGTCATGCCTTTTCTCATCCCTAAACCACACCTTCATCGACATGGCTTTGTTTTCTCCAATGAGACTCTTAGATCCAAACCATCGCCCAAAATCCCTTCTTCTTTTCGACGGGCACTCCCGTTTTGAGGATATTTCACCGCGAGAAAAGCTCAACTCATGAACAATACTGAGTCATTTTAGGTCGCCACTTCAGGCTTTTGTCGTCAAAGCTTTCTCATGTATATCTGATAGTAGTCTGTTGATGCGGTTTTCAAAGCGGCGTACATATAGCCTAGCCTTGCACTGTTTCCTTCGAGCTATTTGATGGTTTAGACTATGCCTCAATGTTGTTTATAGTTAGGCTCAAGAAGACTTGTCTCTATCGATTTTCATCAACTCTAAATTATTGAAGCTTTTATCAATGTGCTAGTGATTCGGAGCTTTGTCGTTGATTTGGAGTTCTTTCTGAGATCAAATCCCTTCTTCGCTGAGCCAATCACGAATGGAAGGGCCTCATGCAGCTCCTCAGCTGCCCAGACATGGCAGTGAGCTGTCATTCGGTGGAGAAGCCAACAGCCACCCTCCCCAGGCATTCGTGTAGAAGCCTCATATCCTAAAAGGGCGGTGCATGCAGGTAACGTCAAAGCTGGCAGCCTTGCTCGCAAGCAAAACCTGCTGCCTCACCGTCCAACCTTCTTCAACAATATGGCGCAATCGGAAACGAGAATCGCTTTCGACGACAGTAATAGTGGTTTCCAAGCTGGTATTATCAACGGTGATGTTCATCACCACACTCAACCGCGTAGGTTGTCTCTGCAACGAATTCCCCGTGCGCGGCTAGGCAAATTAGCTAACATCTATTTACCATACTAGAGCACGAACGACCAGAGACACCCCCAAGCCCCTCCATTTATATCCCATTCCGTCGTGATCCCGAGTTCGTCGACCACGGAACATTGCTTGACCAGATTCAAGACAAATGCTCTCTGCCAGCCTCACGGATAGCGCTGGTGGGGTTAGGCGGCGTAGGGTAGGTGGAAGGACAACCGCACTGGATTCAGTGATTCTCGTCCCTAACTGGATCATAGCAAGTCACAGCTCGCTATCGAGCACTGTTATCGCACCGTGGATCAGTCGCCAGCGACCTGGGTTTTCTGGGTCCATGCTAGCAACGCTGCCCGCCTTAGACAAGGCTATCAAGACATCGCAGAATACTTGAAACTTCCTGGCCGCAATGCTCCACAAGCGGATGTATTCAAACTTGTGAGTGGCTGGCTGCGCAATGAGAACAACGGTAGATGGTTGCTAGTTCTCGATAATGCGGACGACGCTGCTGTGTTTCGATTGCCGGGGAGCGATGAACAGATAACGAAGGCGAGCAGCAGCTACGCTCCGTCTCGCGACCTCTCCTCATATTTGCCGCAGAGTAGGAACGGCTCCATTCTGATCACAAGTAGGAATCGGAGTGTAGCATTGCAGCTCGTAGAGGACAATGATATTGTTCCTGTCGATCCGATGAACGGAGCTGGCGCACAAAGTCTCCTCGACAAGAAACTTGGAGATCAAGTTAATAAAAATGGCATCGACGAATTAGCAACAGCCCTCGAATTCATGCCCCTCGCACTCGTGCAGGCGGCGGCCTATATCCGACACCGAGCGCCGAGGTGTTCAGTGCGACAATACCTGACCGAATTCTGCAAGAGTGACAAGAAGAAGGAGGGTCTGCTAGACTACGATGGAGGCCGCCTGCGAAGAGACGCTGAAGCTAAGAACTCGATTCTCATAACTTGGCAGATATCGTTTGAGCATCTGCGTAATACAAGACGGTCTGCCGCTGATTTGTTGTCATTGATGAGCTTTTTTGACCGGCAAGGGATCCCTGAAGCGTTACTTGGTAACCGGGACCTCCCCTTTGACAGCCATCACGACAGCGCAGACGAGCATGGCAATGATGATGCCAAGTCAGCATCAAGCATTGATTACGATTTCGAAGATGACATTCTTACCTTAAAAAACTTCTCCTTTATCACGTCCACTAAGAATGCAACTATATTCGACATGCACAGGCTAGTGCAGCTAGCCACACGGAAGTGGCTCGAGGAGCAGTGCGATCTAGAAAGATGGAAGGAGCTTTATATCCACAGTCTTTACAAAGCATTTCCTGGCGGCGACTTTGAGAATTGGGCTCAGTGTCAGTCTCTTTTTCCACATGCCAAATCCTCTTTATCTCAGCCTCCGCAATCTCACAAATCGCTTGCTGAGTGGGCTGAAGTTCTATATCGAGCGGGATGGTATGCGAGAAAGAGAGGAAACTTCAGCGACGCCGAGATATTTTTGGAAAAGGCGATGAACGTTGGGGGAACTTTGTTTGGTGAAGAAGATGAGATGACATTAGAATATACAAAGGAAGTAGCTCGATTATACCATCAAATGGGACACTACAAGAAGGCCGAAGATATGAATGTGCGGATACTAAAGATACACCGAAAAGTATTTGGGGAGGAGGACCTGAAGACATTAAAGTGCATGCATGATCTGACAATTTCATATATTGAAGAAGGACGGTATGAAGAAGCCGAAGAAATGCAAGTGAAAGTGGTAGAGATACATAGGAATCTTTTTGGGGAAACCCACGAGCATACTATCAATAGCAAGAGCCAGCTAGCAGCAGCGTATAGTGGCCTAGGTCGGTTAGATGAGGCCGAAAAACTGTTACTCGAAGCACTAGAAGCGAATAAGATAACTCTCGGGGAGGGCCATCCAAACACACTATGCCATATTCATAATCTCGCCTACACATACAAGGAACAGGCTCAGTGGAAAGAAGCTGAAGAGTTATATATTCAGGTGCTAGAGATACGACAGAAGGTTTTAGGTAACGACCATCCAGACACGCTGATCACTATGAGCAACCTAGCCCACGTGTACCAGGGACA